>SKCR01054225.1:0-29967 GCA_019454045.1 Zanthoxylum bungeanum | reverse complement strand
CACAACGTGTCTTGGATCAAACTTTCGGCGTTGCATGTGTTTATGTTTAGAAAAAGTGAAAGTTAGTAACAATCATGTCTTATGCTGTCTATTTTATTTAGCATTTCATTTGTAGTGTACTGTACCGATAAAATAAAGTCTTCTGGGCTGGGTTTTCTAATATGTTTTTTAAGGGCCAATATTTATGGGCTTTTAGTATTGAATCTTGACGTGAAATGACAGTTTTAACCTCGGGTCCAATTTTGGCACGTACACCGAGTCTACTCTTTGGACTGGGGACGTAACATTCCCCCAGGACCAAATGATTGAAACAGCTCGGGGTCGGGCGATGTCCCACCGAGTCTATTCTTTGGACTGGGGACGTAACATTCCCCCAGGACCAAGTGATTGAACAGCTCGGGGTCGGGTGATGTCCCACCGAGTCTACTCTTTGGACTGGGGACGTAACATTCCCCCAGGACCAAATGATTGAAACAGCTCGGGGTCGGGCGATGTCCCACCGAGTCTACTCTTTGGATTTGGACGTAACATTCCCCCAGGACCAAATGATTGAAACAGCTCGGGGTCGGGCGATGTCCCACCGAGTCTACTCTTTGGACTGGGGACGTAACATTCCCCCAGGACCAAATGATTGAAACAGCTCGGGGTCGGGCGATGTCCCACCGAGTCTATTCTTTGGACTGGGGACGTAACATTCCCCCAGGACCAAGTAATTGAAACAGCTCGGGATCGGGCGATGTCCCACCGAGTCTACTCTTTGGACTGGGGACGTAACATTCCCCCAGGACCAAATGATTGAAACAGCTCGGGGTCGGGCGATGTCCCCCCGAGTCTACTCTTTGGACTGGGGACGTAACATTCCCCCAGGACCAAGTAATTGAAACAGCTCGGGATCGGGCGATGTCCCACCGAGTCTACTCTTTGGACTGGGGACGTAACATTCCCCCAGGATCAAGTGTCTATCTCAGTTCGGGGTCGGGATACGTCCCACCGAATCAACCACTTTGGTCTGGGGAGGTAACATTCCCCCAGAACTCAAATCGTTCGTTCAGCTCAGAGACAAGTTACGCCCCACCGAGGCAGCTCTACGAACCGGGGACATAACATTCCCCCAGGTTCAAATGCCTTACTCTTCCCGGGGTCAATCCAGACCCCTCTAACTCGTGCTAACCCCTGATGGGCCTTAAAAATGCAAGGATGGCAAGGAGTATAAAAGGAGAAGAAAAAGAAGAAAGAAATAAATAGATATAAATGCATAAATGTATACGAATACAAGATTGTAATATTATTACAAAAAGTTTTAAGTGTACATAGGGCCCCGGTAGGGTTACCCTTTCTCATTCATCCCGCGCAGGGGCAGGATCTTCTTCCTCAGTTGGTTCAAATGGCGGAAGGGGAGGCTCGGCATCAGGAGAAGGAGCTACAACTTCGGCATCAGGAGGAGGAGCTGCAACTTCGGCATCAGGAGGAGGAGCTGCAACTTCGGCATCAGGAGGAGGGATCTCAAGGCAGTCCTCGTCCACGGCAGGAACCTCCGATCCTTCTTCAGGAGGAACCTCGGGAGCCGGAACGACCGAGATGGGGGCGGGATCCCTCACCTCCTCAGGTGGAGGAGGGATCCACTTTCGAAACTCTTCCTCGGAAATGTCCCCCTTGCAGTAACTGATGGCCGCGTAGATAGGGTCCATATTCAGGCTCGGCAGCACCATCGGTATCATCTCGGCACAGTCGCCAACTCCCTCGAGACGGATGGCCTCCTTCTCGGCCTCAAGATCAGCTTCTCCTCTTTCCAGCTCGATCTCTCTCTCCTCGAGATCAATCTCTCTCTCCTCGAGATCAATCTCCCTCTCCTCGAGTTCAGTTTTTTTCCTCTCAAGACTATCCCGGGCCCGAGCAACCTCCTCATCTTTGTTCTTCAACTTAGCCTCAGCACTGGCTACTTTCCCCTTCAGAACCCCAATTTCAGATTGGGCAGCCTTCAGATCCTCCCGGCACTATCAGCAAGTTTCCTTTCCAGCACAGCAGCTGCCTTGAGGGCTTTATTTGCTTTGAAACTCTCGACAGCGCCCGCCTCATGATTCTTGATCACCTCCTCCCGGTCAGCCAACTTTGCCTCCACTTCAGAAAGACGACTTTGGAGCCTCTGGGCCTGACCGCCCTCGGACAGCAGGGTCAGAAGAAGACCCTTGTTCTTGGCCATAAGATAGTTGGCCTGCACACAAAAAAGGGAGGAAGAAGTCAAACACAAGAAGAGAAAGAACCAGGATCCAAAAAACCGAAAAGGAGAATGAAAAATACCTTGGCCATCTGAGAACTCATCTCAGCCACAACGCCTTCAGGAGATACGTCCTCGTACCTCGAGACCTCCTCCGGGGGAACCACCTCGGCGAGTTCATTAAAAGCCGGCAATAGGTGAGAGGTAGCCTCCCGGATGCCCTCTCCCAAGTCATCCATCCCGAGGACCACAGGGCCCTTCCGTTTCTTGGAGGAACTTTCAGAGGACTTCTTCCCCCTGCGAATGTCTTTCTTCTTGACCAAAGCAGCTCCTTCGTCCTCTCCCTCCTGGGCCAACCCGGCCTCCTCGGTCCCGAACTGACGCCTTCTCTTCCTAGGAGGCTTCGGCGGACTGGCCAGGTGAGCGGATCCTGATGATTGTCCACCAGAAGGCGAGGGTAGTCCCCGAGCACTCGTTTGGACTTGTCCAGGAGATATGTTCTCAGCAAGAACAGTCCGAGCCCGAGAAGCTTCAGCATCAGAACGACCGGCCTTCTTCACAGTACCGGCCAACTTGTCGAGAAATTTCGGCCTCTTCGACATACCTACAAAAAAAAAGGGGGCAGAGAAGATAAGTCAAAACCAGAGCATATGAACAGAAGAAGAACAAGGAAGAAAGACATCAAAATAAACAAACAAGGAAGACAAAGAAAAAAGTAGACCTCCACCAATCCGACCCGAGGCCTCCAGAGGGGCGGCCCGAATAAGGCCGGACCCAATAAAAGCCGCGTCATTTACCAGCTCCCTCCAATGGGCGGCATACCGACGAGCCCAATATACTCGCCGCCGGACCCGGCGGGAAACTTTGGGGGCATCCCTCCAACAGGCTAAAAAGGAACACGAGAAGGAAGGTAAGAACTCAAACAGAAAAAAGGGGGGGAAAGAAAGAAGCTAAAGGACAATCTCCTAACCTCCCGCCCTGAAGATATCCGGTACTAAGGTCTCCCCTTCATCCGACCTCAAAGTCCGTCCCCAGTCCCCAGTGGCCCAGAACCAAAGATCTTTGAAGTTCTTATTCGAATCAGGGAGTTTCTTAACGACATTGGACGAGCTGTCATAAGCTGAAAGGTAATACCATCCATGGTACGACCTAGGGTTGGCTTTCAACCGATATAGCCTCTTCACCTCTTCAAAGGAAGGGTCGCCAAGTCCTGCCCGATGCCAAACCACGTACAACCCGGCCAGAATCCTCCAACTGTTTAGACTCAGCTGACAGGGGGCGATCTCCATCTCGGCCAATATCCATGCGAAATAAGGTTGAATCGGCAAACGTAGCCCACACTCGAATAAAATAGGAAGAAGTGCCACCGAGCCCTCGTCAGGCTGACTGGCACGATCCATTGGGCCAGGAACTTCAAGAGCAATGTCTATTGGAATGCTGTATCGTTGTCGCACTAGCGCCAGGTCATCCTCAGTTATCTTAGAAGGACGGTTCATATCCAAAGCCGACGACCCAAGTTCCCCAGGCTCTGGGTCCTTCCGAGGAACCCTCTGATGATAGGAGTCATTCTCGACCTCGGAAGGAGTGGGGGTAGTATCGAGATCTTCTACACTAGGCGCCCCTGAGTCCGAGGAAAGCTCTTCAGCAGGGGGTGTTGAGATTTTGACAGGCCTCTCAGATGAAGAATTACTATCAGACATCCCTGACACCCAGAAAAACAGAGAAGGAGGGAGAATCAGTCTACGAGAAGCTACCCACGGTACCCGTGCTAAACTGAACATGAAGTCTCTAAAGAAGTGCCCTAAAAGCAAAACCCAACAAAACCACAAAGTCTCTACCTAAGCAAAACAAGCAAACGAAATCACAAACACAACAAAAGAAGAAAGATCACTCAGAAGACTTACTTGTTCTTCTCGGAAGCAAGAAGCTATTCGCTGTGGAGATGCTCGTTCCTTAGGTGCTCGGCGATGAAAGAGAAAATAAAGACAGCAATTGGGTTCCGGGAAAACGAAGTTAAAAGAATTGTAAGGAAAATTACAGAAGAGAAGGAGAAATTGCCGAAAAAATGGAACAGTGAAACCCTCGTTGTCTTATAGCCGTGACTGGGGTGCACATCGCCGTCGGTTTTAGCGGGAACCCAGCGGATGTTTGACAAGTGTCGAAAGTTAGAAGAAACCCTAAAGTTGATTTGATGGGCATTTAAGAAGACATGACGGTTGTGCGTCTCGAGGAAAGACGAATGAAACGGCAAAGAAGATTCTTTTTTTGTATTCTGGGACGACTACTTGCAGGAAAATCAGCACACCCTCTTCATGTAGTTCCCGGTACCAACTCACATACTCGTTGGAACCGAGAACTAGGGGACAGATGTTGATGGTGTTTTCAAGTACTACAATTTTACAACAGCATGACAAAGACAAAAGAGTAATTTCCTTTCTCTGGTTGACTTCATGGTCAGACCGACCAGATCATGGTCAGACGACAGATCATGTGAAGACCGACCAGATCATGTAAAGACCGACCAGATCATGTGAAGGCCGGCCAGATCATGTAAAGACCGACCAGATCATGTGAAGACCGACCAGATCATGTGAAGACCGACCAGATCATTTTAAGACCGACCACATCCTGTGGGGCCAATCATTTTAGTTCAGATAACCGAGCATTATAGAGTTTGGCAATGAAACTCTTAGCATAGAAGATTGCCATGACCGACCTCATGGATACTGACCATATAGCGAGGCGTGTTCAAGAAGACAGAGCGCCGTATTTTCTCGGATAAAGTGATAAATTATCCTGCTTTCACGGGAGAATTGATGAATTAGTATCTTGATAGGACAAAGGAAATAAAGGTAGTTTGAAATTGGGAAACCTTGTGGCGGAAGGAGGTTGACTCAATTAGGAACCCTTGTAGGAGAAGGAGTCTAATTTCTGTTATTATAATAAGAGGGCAGGGCATGTGTAAAGAGATATCTGAAAATCATCACAAGAGTGAGAGATTTGAATTGTAAAGTTCCAATTTGTAAGAGCGAAAGAGAGGTCTGAAAAGGTGTATTTGAGTAATAAAAGAGCACCACCCTGTTCTTGCCCGTGGACGTAGGTCGGATCCCAAAATCCACCGAACCACGTTAAATTGCCTTGTCTGATTGGTATATTCTCTTATTTTCCGCTAAATTTGCTTTTAGTTTCCCATAACTAAACAAATTCACAGTTGGAGGAGGATTCCCTCGGAGGTAATATTCCTATATTACCCTGAGACCAAAATCCGCCGTCAACAAACTCAAAATTTATTTTCTGAAGATTATTTCATGCCGTAGGTGTGTCTTGTGATTGTGTTTTTTGATGTATGTCTATCATTATTCAAAATTAAATGTATTATAGGCAATTTAAGATTTAGAGCATGTTTGAAAAATTGTTAATCACTGCTTATTTGACAATTTAGCACTCAAGATGTGTTAAATATCGAATAAATTAATTGATCCTAAAATAAATAAAATTAAAATTCTTTTTTATATGACCGATTCCAATATGAGTAGACAATTAAGAAACCTACAATGAATTAAAGGGTTAAAAAAAATCACATATTCCTGAAAATAAAAAATTCAAAAAAATCAAAAAAATTCTTTTTAAATAATTTATCCTTAATTTTATATTTAGTTTGACCTAATTTTTTCACAAATCCAAAACCTCATCAAGTCAACATCAAGTCGTCGGATTGAACATGTTTTGAACACCTCTAATGACAACAAAACAATCTCCATCAATTGATGGGAAAAAAAAAACAAGACTTGTGTTGGGTTCATTTGAAAGTCAGTCAACTTTTATTTTCCACGAAAAAATAATGTAATTCCAGGCTTGTGATTCCTGGTTATACATAGACTTCAAGATCACAATTTATTATATTAATAAAAAGATAGCAGTTTATTGATAATATATGAAGAAATTTCAACCACGTGATGTAGAAAATTGTGAAACATTAATTAATTTGTTTATTAAAAGATACATTATTCTTGTTGATGATGATTTCTGATACCAAGATTTCCCAACAGTTCGGTAAGGACAGAGATGGATTTTTCTCTTTTGGAAGGACGAGCATTCCAAGAGCGTGGGCAACTCCTCGGTCAAACATAGCACAGGCCCAGTTTACCAAACTTGCCCGACCAGAAGACACGGCATGATCCTGTTCTTATAGGTCGACAACATCACAGACCGGGCCGACCAGATTGACGGGTATTGCCGACCATATGACGTGTGCCAAACAGTCAAGGCCGGGCACAGGGTGATCACTGACCGACCACTTCAGCACGACTGACCGGACACTGGCAGATCGGTAGCAGCATTCTCAGTTCGGAGGACCATTATAACCGACCTCCTGGAGACCGATCTGATGGTGGGATATTTTTCCCCGCCTCGTTTATTACAGGATAAGGTGATGGGACACTGTGATAAATGGAGGGAGATATTTTCGGCCAAGTGGCCTTGGGGGAAGGAATTTCATTAATGAACCCACATAGGTATCATCATTAGATTGGGGAACGACCGCCTCCATACTAGTATAAATAGAAGGGGGCAGTACATTTGTAAGGTTGGCAGTTGGTTAGAAAGATAGCAAGTTAGAAAAAGATATCTTGTAAACCTATACTCAAAACAGCTCGATTTCCATACTGACCAATCATAAAACAGGTCGGCCGAGCACATTTCTGTAATAAAATACCCCACCCATTTTGTGCCCGTGGACGTAAGTCGGATTCAATCCACCGAACCACGTTAATACTCTGTGTCGATCTGAGTGTTTATTTCCTTTTGTCAAAATTTGCTTTTGGTTCCCCATAACCAAACAAATTCACTATTGGGGGAGGATTGTTTCGGGAGCGATATTCCCTTATTGCCCCTGAGACGAAAATCAGCCGTCAACAGTTGGTGCCTTCTGTGGGGATCAGAGCAAAAAGCAACTTGCGTAGAGCTCTACAACAGAATGGATAGAAAAAATGAAAGAAAATATGAGGAAAGATAGAGAGGAAAATAAAACACTCTTGAAGTCCATGATGGACAAATTGGAGAGGATGGAGAAGATGAATAATAAAAGACTAGAAGCTGGAACCAGCCAGAGGAGAGGCGAGATAGTGGAAGGAAAGAGAGTTGTAGATGAGAGCGGAGACTATGAACCCAGGAGGAAGGACCCCTACGGGATGAGGTCTATCGTGGTAGAAAGAGATTTGCAAGCGAAGGATATATGAGAAGAAAAAGAGGAGAGCCAATCCCCAAATTCTTCCTATGATAGTCCACAACGCCAGAAGGGAAGATGAGAGGCATGGTGAAGTTGAATGGGAAATTTCTGGTCGCGGCGTGTGCCGTACTCGGAGCAAAAGGCGCGAAGAAGGCCGCAGAGGGCAACGTGTTAACGCTGATGAAAACATGAAAGCCTGGTTTATGAAGGAAATGACCAAGTGGGAGGAAAACTTCAAAACTGATGCGGGAGATACTCGGGACGGTGAGGTTGAATCTCCCTTCACAGAGGAAATAAGGTCGGTGAAGTTCCCAAGGCTATTCAGCATGCCGACCATGACTCCCTACAAAGGCCATACCGATCCAAAATCACATATTGCGAGTTTCGTCTTGCTGATGGAGATCCAAGGAATGGTAGGAGACGCCATTTGCAAGGTGTTCCCACTAACCTTGGGCGGGTCCTTCATTCTATGGTTCAGAAGCCTAGCACCAGGGAGCATCGGTAGCTTCTCACAGCTCAGAAAATCGTCTGTTCGGCACTTTCAATGGGCATGCATCCCGAAGAGGACAGTTGGGGAGTTGAGGCTCATAAAGTAGAGGGATGACGAGCCCCTGAAGATTTTCATTAAACAGTATCACAGCTCGGTGCTCGAGGTCGGGGCGTATGAGTCGCCAGAGGCTCTGGAAAGTTTGAAGGGGCTTTGAAGGTCGGGAGGTTGTAGACCCACCTGAGAATCCAGGACACACTGGATTATGCCACCGCCCTGGAGATAGCTCGGAAGTTTGTTCTGCTGGAAGACGAGGAGAAGATCTCCCAAATGGGGGGTAACAGTCGAAGAACGAGTTATAAGGGCAGAAGTTCACCGAAGGTCGGATCGGGAGTTCAGGAAACCATCACCGAGGCAAAGAGAATTCAAGCCAATGTCTCAGAGTGATCATGAGAGGAAGGTTTCGGCTCAGGTGAACTATGTGGCCGTAGAAGATGAGTATGTTCCTTTGAATAAACCTTTGGGACATATCGTCATAGAGATCCAGGGCAGAGGCCTCTTAACAGAGCCTGGCCTCAGAAGGTTCCCACCGGACAGTAGGAACATGAGATCCTACTGTGTGCATCATAATTTGAAGGGGCATGCGACCAATGGTTGAAAATATTTGCAAGAGCAAGTGGAGAACCTGGCGCGCAATGATTATTTAAATGATCACATTGACCATGAAGTAATGGTGGCCAGGGAGAGACCAAACCGCTAGCATACCAAAAAGGGGAAGATGATTGGATGACCCGACCAGTGATAGGAACTCGGTGTAAAGCCTATCTCCAAATGACCCGCAGAGAGTTGTAAGAAGCGCAACAGATCCCCCGAATATGAATAAAACTTTCTCCTTTAAATTAAGAAAACTTGTCCATTTTACTTGTTTTTTAATTATACGAGAAAGTCATATCCAATATTTCGGGGACATGCTCGGTGAGAATGGATGATATGAGATTGAGAAAGGCACCAAACTCGTGGCACGCCAAACACATGTGTCCATATCAAACCCCCGGGTGGAAGTGTTCCGACATGACTCATGTCATTCTTGAGGATTCAGACCGCTTCAAGGTATAGAGTGTACGTGGGAAAAGCGCGAACCCCTCGTGGCACGCCAAAACACAGGTGTCATTATCGAATCCCCGAGGCCGGAGCATTATTACCCCGTAACTCGCATTTTTTTAGAAACACCTCGGGATGACGACTCCGGGGAGGGAGTTCCCTCGTGAAGTAATCTGTCTAACTGAGTCAGTAGTATCACCTCGGGTTGACGACCATGGGGAGGGAGTTCCCCCGCGAAGCAATCTGTCTAACCGGTTTAGGGGAGGCAACTGCGGGGAGTGTGTTCCCATAGGTTTAGCTTGACCGATCGGATCAGGAGAAGCATAGCACGAGGAGGTTTCTGCCTTTGTGGTGTATGCAGGCTCCAGAGTCGTCCAACATAAGGAGAAGTTTGCCTTTACAGTCTTGGCCGCTCACCGATCCGTATCCCGGCTTGTTGGGACGCTGAATTGTTAGATTCAGAATTATGTTTTGGGGGCACCTGGTAGGACGCTACCACGGGGCACCGGTATTATTGTTTTTTTTCATTCTTTTTTTATGGAGTGTGTACTAAGTCACATCTACTGTTTTCATCTAATCTTATTCTTATTTTATTTTCGGCTCGGGGCTGGACATGTTCTATCGAGGCCTTATTGTACCATCGGCTCGGGACTGGATTCGTTTTGTCGAGACCTTATGGTTTATTCGGCTCGGGGCTGGACTTGTTCCGCCGAGGCCTCATTGTACCATCTGCTCGGGGCTGGATTCGTTCCACCGAGGGCTTATGGTTTAATCGGCTCGGGGCTGGATTCGTTCCGTCGAGGTCAGATCATTAATCGGCTCAGGGCTGGATTCGTTCCGTCGAGGTCGGATCATTAATCGGCTCGGAGCTGGACTCGTTCCGCCGAGGTCAGACTATTATTCAGCTCGGGGTTGAGGTGAATCCCACCGAGTCTGATTCATTGGACTGGAGACGTAACATTCCCCGAGGGCCAAGTGTTCTTCTCAGCTCGAGGTCGGGTTACGTCCCACCGAGACAGCTATGTTTCTTCAGCTCGGGTTTGGGTTACGTCCCCCCTAGTCAATCGGTCTCAGTATGAAGACGAAACATCTTCTTCATGGATGGGCATCAACATCTTCAGTGACCGAGCACATAAAGAAGGCAAGATAAGACCTGACTGGCAGCCAAAGCAGTTTTCTCTACAGTTCCCGAGAATGACGACCAGTAGGGTGATCAGCACACAATCTTTTTTATAGTTCCCGGCATCAACTCGCAAACTCATTGATACCAAGAAGTAGGGGACAAATGTTGATGATTGATGAGCGGCAAATATATCAATATTTACCGCCCCTTTTACTTAATATTTTGTTTAGTTTCTCGGGTTTGATGAACGTTTTGATGTTTTTTAGTTTATTTTACAGATAAAATAATATTGGGACACAATGAAATCATTTAGGACGAAATGTGGGTCAAATAAGGGCAAAAATTAGACTTGACATATTAATTTTGGAGATTGGAAACTTGAAAGGGCGTTTTAACGAAGTGCAGTCTTGGAAATTCCAATTTTGCGCATCTGTCGTATTTTGGGCATAACTTTTTACTCCGATATCGGATTGAGCTTATTCAAGTTCCAGATTAAATAAGAATCAAAGCTCTACAACTTTGAAAGACAAAATAATTTCTAATTCTGAATATTTCATGCCAGAAATTGATGAACCATCCAGAAGTGTGTTGTGTGTAATTATTAAAGTCACTTTCAATCATTTTCAAAGCAAAAAAATAAATTAATAAATAAATAATAAAAATTATCAAATCTTCACCAAACATGATAAGAGATTAGTGGAGCAATTAATAATGGATTTGGTGGAGCAATTAGTGATGCAATTAATAATTGATTTGGTGGATGATTTGATGGAGGCAAATTTTGCCTATAAATACCAAGCCATTTCATTTGTAAAATTCATACTTTCTTTTAAGGAATTCCTTAAGAATACTAAGAAGATTGTATCTTGTTTGTTTATTTACAGCTTTTAGTAATTAATTTCCGCTTTCGCACTATTTACTATTTAGATTAATCTCCCTTAAAAATAATATATTCACTATTTAAAATATTGACTTAAAAAGGATACCGCCAGATTGGTCAGTTGGTAATTCATTTTAATCTGGTTTAAACCTGACTAATCAAGGATACCGCCAGATTGGTCGGTTGGTAATTAAATTTTCTTACCGCCTATATGGCAGGTTTATTTTGGATCCGCCTTTATGGCTGGTTGGACTTAATTTGACTTAATCAGGTTACCGCCTATATGGCTGGTTGGTAAAATAATCACAAGTTAATATATTATATTAAGGGAGATATCTAAATAGTAAATAATAAAAGTTGATCATTTTACCTTAGTATTTTATTTTACTTTTCAGCTTTTACTTTATGTCTTTTACTTTTCAGCATTTTTACTTTATGTCTTTTACTTTTAAGTTTTTACTAGCCCTAGTTACGTGTTAGTTATCTAGGGTTTTGATGAATTCTAATATCACCGGTTTATAAGGGGTTATTTTATAGTTTGGGTAATTTAAAAGTTTACTTATTAAGTATTAAGTTTAATGCTTCTTGTTGTCTGATCACCAATAAGATTGATGTGGTAAATCTAAAATGAACTAGACATAGGGATTTTAGGTTTCAACCTTAGACTTAATAGCTCACGATCTTCCTTGAGGATAAATAACCCTTTAATAGATTTCCTTACAGGATAGACATATACATGTCGGGCGGGGGTAGCCATAATTGGAACTTAAACTTAATTAATCCAGATAATTTGGTTGATATAGACATATGGTTCAATTGGGTTAAACTGGGTATTTGCATCTGACCATCGACAGAGGCTTTTGCATAATTTAGTGTTCCAGGTTAGTAAACTGATTTATTACACAAACATGAAATAACCACTTCATCTTTTAAATGATATTAGAAAGATTCACAATCATATATCTTTGAGTCTTTTGTTATTTTCTTTAGTATTTTCTTTTGTTTATTTTATTATTTTAATTAAGGAAAACCACATTCAATCATCCAATCAAACAATCATTCTCTTCTCCATTTAATTAGATATTTATAAATAAATAGATTCAATATTTAATAACAATAGTAGGAATTAAGTCCTCGTGGGATCGATATTTTTATACTACTTGAACGATACGTGCGCTTGCGTTATATGTGTGTGTTTACGCCGGTCAAGTTTTTGGCGCCGTTGCTGGGGACTTATTTTTCTTGAGTTTTTAATTTTGAAGCTATCTAATTTACTTGTATCTAATTTTCTTCATTTTTATTAGTAATTTTTATTTATTTCTTTTGTTTTCAGGTGATTGAAAAATGGAACATTATTGGGAGATTGAGAGATCACATGCTTTATTAGAAGATACACCCCAAATCTGAGGCTTGTTAGAAGATACACCCTAAATCTGGGAGCAACAGTCCGATTTTCTGAGGCTTGTTGTCCAGCCCAACAATTATCACTGGATGCCAGAACCAAGCAATACCACATTTGCTCAACAATACGCAATGGGGAGATGTGACATATCTAATGGTAATCACCCTAGAGATTATTGTGAATACAACTACCATCCAGGGTGGCAGAGCTATCAAGATCCTTCATGGTATGACGAGCCATCACATTTCACATAACCACATTTTCCATCTTATCCACCACCCATCTACAATGATCTTCATCAACAATCAGAACAATCAGAGGAAGATCAGATGATTGACATGCTCAAAGATTGGGTCAAGAAACAAGACGAAAAGTTGGATACACTGCTTGAAACATGCCAGAATCAATTTGAAAGTATTCAGAGACAATCAGAATTCATTCAGAGACTGACAGATCAAACAAGACAATTACCTCAAGAAGAATTATCAGATCAAACTGACAAAGCCTTCGAGTACCCAGAGATCCACAATGACACCTTAACGGAGGAGGAGGCTGAGCAGTATCAACAACCAGAGGTATCAGTTCAGGAGCCCGAACCGGCAAAGTCTCGATTTAATTTTTATTATTCAGATTCCGACGAGGATGAAAATGATCTATTTGTACCAACTTCACCAACAACGGAGGATCAAACTTTTAATCCTCAAAATGAAGATCTTGGAGCATGCTTTACCATGATGTTTGAAGAAGATCTATTTGAACCATCCATTCCATTCGTATCAGATGATGAAAACCTAATATCATAAACATCTTTTCATCATCAGGTTGACAATTTTGAAGCATGTATTTCACAGATGACAGATGAAGAGCTGAATGCAGAAATTTTCAAATACATCTGTGAAGAAAAGGTGGAGCAAGAAGCAGAGCAAATGGAGGAGCAAATGTCTGACCTTAATAAAGATCCAGAGCATTCAGGAGAAACATCGCTGTTTTGGGGAGTACAAATCAAAGATATCGCCCAGAAGCTTGACAGAATGGAACTCCCATTCCAAGTCAAGCACCATACGAGACCTCCTGATTTTCTTTCTTTCTTTGCAGAAACCACTAGAGCAACAAGGAGCAAAAAGGTGGCACAAGCACTAAATGGGACAAAAAATTTTCTCCTACCTTACCGTTGGAAGAGACCCTTCAAAAGCAACGCTCATGAGATTGTCTTTAATCAGACATCCAAAATGACGCTGAAACCTCATTGACAGATGGATTTCAGTCATGTCTGGCTAAAGATGAAAAATTTAGCGCTAGCAGGGAGGCAACCCATGCAATTTGTTGTAATTTCTGTTTTCATATTTTGTGTATACATGTTGTAGAGTTTTTAATTTTGTGTTGTTTTGTAGGGAAAAACACAAACGGAGCATTTTAAGACAGAATGAATGGTGTTTGACAATCACAAAGTTGAGAACCAATTCATTAGCGATGGCTGAGTAAGGAATGAAATCTTGAGACGCATCCTAATGGATTTATATACCAAACGAGTGGCATATTGCGTACACAATTCCGTTGCCTTAATTATTGCTTTGATTCGCTTTTCTGTTGTAATTATCTTTATTTTCGTAGACAGGATCCAGACTTTTTGACCTTTCACGATTTCTTTTGTTGTTTAGCAAACAAACGTCCTCTGGAAGATACTAGTGCTATTATTACTCACCCTTTTTCAGGTACTATAAATTTAGCCCGCCATTGCACTTTTGAAGGCATCCAGAGTTGAGAAAGAAATACATAAAAAAATGGAAGCCACTTCAAGAAGATGAGTTGAAAAAATCTGTGTGTTTTGCGGTAGTAGTGTTGGTGTTAAGCTACAATATGTAGAAGCAGCACAAGAATTGGTTCGAGTCTTAGCTGTAAGGAATATGCACTTAATATATGGCGGAGGCAATCTTGGACTAATGGGGATCGTTTCAAAGGCTGTACATGAGGGAGGCAGTCACGTTTTGGGAATCATCCCAAAATCCTTGGCAGAGGCAAATCTTATTGAACCATCAAACGGAGAGGAACTGATCATGCCAGGTATGTCTGAACGTTTGGTAGAAATGATTAACGTGTGTTGATGCTTTTATTGCTTTGCCAGGTGGCTTGGGTACATTGGAGGAAATTTTTATAGTTTTATCTTGGGCGAACCTGAACATACACCAGAAATCGCTTGGACTGTACAACATTGATGGATTTTATGATTTTCTTTGTGTGTTTCTTGATGATGCCTGGAGAAATGGGTTCGTGTCAAAACCTTTGAAAAAAACTCTTCTTCACTGCCAGAACTGCTTCGGATCTAATGACCAACTCTTAGCCTATGAATTACAAGTTGACCTTATCCTTTCAAAGATAAATTGGTCTGAAGACGATCGTGGTAAGAGGCGTCGGATTAATCTGGATCTTAACCTTTAATTTCCTAGAATTTCAGCTAACTAGGTATTATCTTCTAAACTCTTCTTCTACTGTTTAAAACATTGGGGACAATGTCTCATTTAGGTTTGGGGGAGGGAATTAGTTGATTAGAACTTTGTTTTTAGTTTGTGTGTTGTTTTTATTTTTAGTCCAAAATTTTTCGAAAAATACAAAAAAAAAAATTGAAAAATTTTCAAAAATTACAAAAATATTTTGTGTTTTTGTGTTTTTATTTTGACTAAAAAAGTGAAATTGGTAAGAGATAGCTAAGTAAGGAGTTTCCACTCCTGAGACGTATCTCAAATCTATTTCGAAACAAGTTAATTTTTGTTTATTTCCTTTTAAATTATTTAATTTGTAAATTCTCCATAAAACGGACTAAAATGGATCTTCATATGCTCAGTTAGCAGATATTATCAACATGCATAGTAACATACATACATGAGTTGTAATTGAAAAGTTATAATATTTAGTGCTCTAGTTTAATTGGAGAAAGCATCTCAAAAAGTGATGGAGTTAAAAAAAAAAAAACGTGTGAGATCCGAGTTATTAAGTATGTAAGGGTGTTTTAACACCTAGTGCCCTAAAGCCAACTGGTTTGGGAGTTACTGACCCAAAGCTCGCTACATGGATCAAGGATGTTGCAAAAATATATATATCTGAAGTCTGAGTAATTAAGTCTGTATGGTGTTTTAACACTTGGTGCCCTAAAGCCAACTGGTTTGGGAGTCACCGACCCAAAGCTCGTTAAATTGATGGAAGATATTGTATATAAATAAAAAATAGAGAAAAAAAATAATAAAAAAAATCTGAAAAATGAGAAAAATTATTCAATTGCTACAAAAAGGTGTGAAATCTAATAGAACTTTAGGACAAAAATATTACTCTCTTATCAACTGCACTTATGACTGTTGTGAGCAAAAATGAGTTGTTTAATATTTTGTTGGCTGTGTATATGGAGAATGGTAAAAATAATCATAGAATTTACTTATTCAGTAATTTAGAAGGAAAGAAAACAACTAGTAACTTGAAGTAGAATTTTCACCTGATTAGTCACTAACTTCTTTATTCTCTTTTCGCTTGTCTTTTTGCTTTTGTGTGCATTAGTTTTATTATCTTTTTACTTTTGTAAAACGTTTGTGGGTATCGTTGCTGTAAGCCCTCACGAGACTATAACTCGTCCACTAGGGACACCTAGGGGTTTAAAGGCTTGTTGCATACGCTAAATGCAACCGTGATCCCTACGAAAGTGGCTTAGTTTAATTTTAATTTTTTCTTGTATTTTATTTTGTTGTTTTTCTCGAGGACTGGCAAAATGTCAGGTTTGGGGGTGTGATGAGCAGCAAATATATCAATATTTACCGCCCCTTTTACTTAATATTTTGTTTAGTTTCTCGGGTTTGATGAACGTTTTGATGTGTTTTAGTTTATTTTGCAGATAAAATAATATTGGGACACAATGAAATCATTTAGGACGAAATGTGGGTCAAATAAGGGCAAAAATTGGACTTGACATATTAATTTGGAGATTGGAAACTTGAAAGGGCGTTTTAACGAAGTGCAGTTTTGGAAATTCAGTTTTGCGCATCTGTCGTATTTTAGGCATAACGTTTTACTCCGATATCGGATTGAGCTTATTCAAGTTCCAGATTAAAGAAGAATCAAAGATCTACAACTTTTAAAGACAAAATAATTTCGAATTCTGAAGATTTCATGCCCGAAATTGATGAACCATCCAGAAGTGTGTTGTATGTAATTATTAAAGTCACTTTCAATCATTTTCAAAGTAAAAAAATAAATTAATAAATAAATAATAAAAATTATCAAATCATCACCAAACATGATAAGAGATTAGTGGAGCAATTAATAATGGATTTGGTGGAGCAATAATGATGCAATTAATAATTGATTTGGTGGATGATTTGATGGAGGTAAAATTTTGCCTATAAATACCAAGCCATTTCATTTGTAAAATTCATACTTTCTTCTAAGGAATTCCTTAAGAATACTAAGAAGATTGTATCTTGTTTGTTTATTTACAGCTTTTAGTAATTAATTTCCGCTTTCGCACTTTCTTTTCTTTACTTTTCAGTTTTTACTTTCCGCAATTTACTTTTACGCACAGTAATTTACTTTCTTACTTTTTACAATTTTTACTATTCACCATGAAGAGGTAACTTCCCCAGCTAGGGTGAAAGGTAATTCTTTTACTGTTACCATTTAGATTAATCTCCCTTAAAAATAATATATTCATTATTTAAAATATTGACTTAAAAAGGATACCGCCAGATTGGTCGGTTGGTAATTCATTTTAATCTGGTTTAAACCTGACTAATCAAGGATACCACCAGATTGGTCGGTTGGTAATTAAATTTTCTTACCGCCTATATGGCAGGTTTATTTGGTTCCGCCTTTATGGCTGGTTGGACTTAATTTGACTTAATCAGGTTACCGCCTATATGGCTGGTTGGTAAAATGATCACAAGTTAATATATTATATTAAGGGAGATATCTAAATAGTAAATAGTAAAAATTGATCATTTTACCTTAGCATTTTATTTTACTTTTCACAAACATGAAATAACACAAACATGAAATAATCACTTCATCTTTTAAATGCTATTAGAAAGATTCACAACCCTATATCTTTGAGTCTTTTGTTATTTTCTTTAGTATTTTCTTTTGTTTATTTTATTATTTTAATTAAGGAAAACCACATTCAACCATCCAATCAAACAATCATTCTCTTCTCCATTTAATTAGATATTGTAAATAAATAGATTCAATATTTAATAACAATAGTAGGAATTAAGTCCTCGTGGGATCGATATTTTTATACTACTTGAACGATACGTGCGCTTGCGTTATACGTGTGTGTTTACGCCGGTCAATGATGATTTTTGATACCAAGGTTTCCCAACAGTTCGGCAAGGACAGAGATGGATTTTTCCCTTTTGGAAGGACAAGCATTCCAAGAGCGTGGGAAACTCCTCGGTCAAACATAGCACGGGCCCAGTTTACCAAACTTGCCCGACCTGAAGACACGACATGATCCTGTTCTTAGAGGCCGACAACATCACAGATCGGGCCGACAGATTGACGAGTATTGCCGACCATATAACGTGTGCCAAACAGTCAAGGCCGGGCACTTGGTGATCACTGATCGACCACTTCAGCATGAATGGCCGGACACTGGCAGATTGGTAGCAGTATTCTCAGTTCGGAGGACCATTATAACTGACCTCCTGGAGACCGATCTGATGGTGGGATATTTTCCCACGCCTCATTTATTACAGGATAAGGTGATGGGACACTGTGATAAATGGAGGGAGATATTCGGCCAAGTGGCATTGGGGGGGAAAGAATTTCATTAATGAACCCACATGGGTATCATCATTAGATTGGGGAACAACCGCCTCCATACTATTATAAATAGAAGGGGGCAGTACATTTGTAAAGGTTGGCAGTTGGTTAGAAAGATAACAAGTTAGAAAAAATATATTGTAAACCTATACTCAAAACAGCTCGGTTTCCACACTGACCAATCACAAAACAGGTTGGCCGAACATATTTCTGTAATAAAATATCACACTCATTTTGTGTCTGTGGACGTAGGTCGGATTCAATCCACCGAACCACGTTAATACTTTGTGTCGATCTGAGTGTTTATTCCCTTTTGTCAAAGTTTGATTTTGGTTCCCAATAACCAAACAAATTCACTATTGAGGGATGATTCCGGGAGAGATATTCCCTTATTGTCCCTGAGACGAAAATCAGTATCAACAATTCTAATTATAATTTTGATTGTTGATCTCCATATGCTTAATATTTCATACACATCTCATCAACTGTCGTAAAAAAAAATTGAATTTGACAGCCACTTATTTTTATTTCGATTCCATTGTGTATGGATATTCATTGAGGCTTGATTTTATGTCCCCTCTCATTTCTTTTTCTTTATGTAATAAATATAACCCTCACTGTATAAGGAAATTACCTTGCACAAAAATAAAATTTGTAGGAAAGAGACACATCTTCATGACTAAGAATATATGACTTCTTCTAAAATTATTTATAAAAAATCATTCCTCACATTACATATGTGATTGTAAGAGTGAAAGTGCAAATCAGAGAGAGCAAATAATGAAAGGTTGCCTTCCAATGGAAACTTTCTTTGTGAAGTTGTCAGTATCTCTGATTTTGTTAGCTTTGATTCAGATGCATGGGCACCAAGGGTGCTTGGAGAAAGAGAGGATTGGTCTTTTGAAAATCAAGAGTTTCTTTATATCAATCAGTGATGCAGAAAATAAATACAATATTCTTAATTCATGGGTTGATGATGATCCCATGTCTGATTGTTGTGATTGGGAGCGAATCAAGTGCAACGCCACCACACGACGGGTGGTGCTACTCTCACTCGACAGCTCCGCAGTGGGTATTGGATTTTCGCTTCTGAATTTGTCATTGTTTCTTCCTTTTGAAGAACTGCATAGCCTTGACTTGTCTTTCAATAGGTTTTTTGGTGTCCATAAGAATAACGGTATGTACATATTATTAAACCTTATATAACTATTCTTGATAATGTCAGATATTATCTTTATCATTTTTATCTAGTTGTTGTCATCTTGAAAAAAAAAGAAGAGGAAAAAGCTCATTTTTTCTATTGATTTTTGATAATCTCACTTGCATGCCTTGGCAGCTTATGATAGCTTAGGGATTTTGAAGCAGCTGAAGCTGTTAAATCTTGTTTATAGTTTCTTCAACGACAGTTTTTTACCATATTTGAACACAATAACTTCACTTACCACTTTGATTCTCACTGACAATAGAATTGAAGGTCTCAAGCCCAAGCAAGGTATATGTGTTACCATATGTTTTATATATATGCAGTATGCTATTTTATCTTAAACAATCTACATTACCATTGTATATTTTAAAAAATTTACAATTCCAATGCAGGATTAACAAATTTGAGAACCTGCAAGTGTTGGTTCTAAGCGGTAATAGAATAAGTACTGCTGCTTCTATAACAAGGCTAGGTAAGCTACTTAGATAAGAAGCTGACAAAAAGTTATCAACATCGTACTGATCACCACTTATCTCCTCCTTTTTTTTTTCTTTTCTTTTGTTTAATTTCCATCTTTCTCTTTGAATTATTGAATAGGAATAGTGAATTTGACGAAGTTGAAAGATTTGGATCTAAGCAGCAATGCAATGAATGGCTCTGTAACAAGGCTAGGTGAGCTAATGTGATAAGAAGCAGATCAACAATGTTATCAACATCGTACTAATCACAACTTTCTATAATAGATCTCATACTAATTTTCAAGTAATAATTCCTTTTTTTTTCTTTTTTATGGTTTAGGACTCGGAAATTTGAGAAAGTTGAAAAGCTTGGATCTAAGTAATAATGAAATAAGCGGCTTTTCATCAACTGAAGGTGCCCGTTATAATTTACTTTCTATTTTCTGTTGGAAATTCTTCAAATCTTCAAATATACTTGTTTGGATGGAGGAGGGACATGTCCCTTGGATGGTACCCCATGGGGACATGTCCTCCAATTGTGTGTAAAATGATCCTATGCTCCAATGGGTGCATAGGAGGAGTATAACCCTTTAGAGGGTTGCATCACAATCCTAAGGGTGCTTTTGAGGCATCCTTCCATTCTTATAAAATTAAGTTTTATGTTCTTTTTTAATAAACAAGGAAGAAATCCGAATCATCCAAAACTGAGTCTCATATTGTTTTCTTAAATTTGAGAGAATCCACCATATTCCAAGTTCCAGATCTTGTTAAGGTGTGCCCCTTGAACAGAGGAATCTGGGTTATCCTGTGAGAACATTAGCCACAAATCTGTAGAGCACTGAGACGGGCTGATAAGTTCTTAAGGACAGAGATTTATCTCGACTCGGGGTCAAAGTTTTCATCAGTTTTTCTTATTCTCAAGTTTAAGGTTTTCTAGGGTTTATGCATATTAGATCTATTTTCTCTGATTTGATTTGTTTGTTGCATGTTGATTTCTTGTTTAATGACACTATATGTACCAACAATCTTAAGAACTTATCAATTCTAGTGTTGTTAGATAGTAATTCACATGCTAGGACATAAAATTTTCTAGAAAAATACGGACTGTGCATGAAAAACCTATACGGCGTTCGAACGTCCGACGAACGCGAAGGCTTAAATCTGAAATTTCGTAAGAATATTTAAACGCGTCTTCAAACACCACTCGAACGCAAGCCTTCTGCCTAAGAACGTTCGAACGCGCCTTCAAACGCAACTCGACGAACGTAGACATACTGACTTAGTTCGTTCAAAAGCGTCCTAAACGCAACTCGAACGCAACCTCTCTGGAATCATTCCGTTCGAAACGCTATATGAACGTGAACTCTCTGGAAACATTTCGTTTGAACACGTTATCAAACGCTACAACGAACGTAAACTCTCTGGGAACACTTCGTTTCAATGCAGGATTAACAATTTGGAGAAACCTGCAAGTTATCAACATCGTATTGATCACCACTTATCTCCTTTTTTTTTATTTTTCTTTTGTTTAATTTCCATCTTTCTCTTGAATTATTGAGTAGGAATAGTGAAATTGACGAAGTTGGAAGCTTTGGATCTAAGTAGCAATGCAATGAGGGCTCTGTAACAAGGCTAGGGAGCTAATGTGATAAGAAGCAGATCAACAATGTTATCAACATCGTACTAATCACAACTTTCAATAATAGCTCTCATACTAATTTTTCAAGTAATAATTTATTTATTATTTTTTTTTTTGGTTTAGGACTCGGAAATTTTGAGAAAGTTGAAAAGCTTGGATCTAAGTAATAATAAATAAGCGGCTTTTTCATCAACTGAAGGTGCCCGTTATAATTTACTTTCTATTTCCTCCTTAAAATGCAGAAAATTGAGATAATATAGTTCATTCTACAAATAATCTATTCATTATGACAAATGATACAGATTTTTCTATGCTTGCTTTATTTCATACTTGGGAGAGTTTGTTTAAATAAATATCTCCAATATACTTCGAGTTGTTTAATCAGTTGGTTATATTTTGAGTAGGTTGGTCAGGCTATAGAAAAATTGTGAGATTATAATTTTGTGAGAGGATAAACTATTGTTAACTACATTTTCAAATACTAGTTTATGCACTATCTTAAAAGCTCACCAAACTCTACACCAAGTTGTGCCTAAGTCTTTGTTATTAGAGCAATTAATATGCAAAGGATTTGATCAGCCGGTTCTGTTTTGAGTTGGTTGTTCAGACTATAATATGTTGGTTTCCAGCTCTGTGTGTACTGACTACTGAGCCTCTTGATCACTAGGATGGTTAGCTTTCTGTGTAGGAAATTCATTACATTGCCGACTCTGTTCCAATATCATGTTTTTTTCCTTATTGCAGCATTAGAAAATTTTTACAGACTTGGAAGTTCTGCAACTGAGAGGAATTAGAACGAGCGGATCTGTATTGAGATTAGGTGACAATCGCATTGACATTAAAGTTTGTTTATCTATTAAAAAATACAGTTTCTAAGACAAATTAATTTTCATCTTTCTTGATGCAGGATTAGCAAAATTTAGAAACTTAAAAGCTTTGGATTTGGGTTCTATACTGGTCTAAACGGTTCTCTAGAAAGTCAAGGTAAGCATTGGATATGAGTTATATGCCTTCCAATTATTATTATCCATTTCCTTAAATATTTTCAGGAATATGTGAGTTGAAGAATCTTATTGAGTTGAATCTTGGAAAATGCTATTGGGGGTGGTCTTCCTGAGTGTCTGAACAACTTGACTCTCACCTCAAGGTTCTTGATATTTCTTACAATAAGTTAAATGGGAGATTACCTTCTGTTATCGCTAACCTCACATCACTTCAATATTTGGATCTCTCTCACAACTACTTTCAAGTGAAAACTGAAAATTGGGTTCTTACATCTCAATTGAAGGTCCTTCGTTTACCTCATTGCAACTTAATGGAACCCTCAGTTTTCTTCTAAAACAGCATGACTTCAAATTGCTGGACCTCTCTCATAATAAGTTGGTGGGCAATTTTCCAACTTGGTTGCTACAAAATAACACAAAATTAGAGGTTTTGCTTTTGAAAAACAACTCATTCTCAGGAAGTCTCCACTGCCCATTCCAAACTTGATTTTCTTCACCATCTAGATATTTCTAGAAACAGTTTCACTGGTTTGCTCCCCCAGAACATGGGTACTATCTTGCAAAAATTGAAGTACCTAAGTATGTCAGAAAACAAATTTGAAGGCAATATTTCTTCTTCAATGGGTGAGATGAAACAACTTGGTATAATGGCTTTGTCTAAAAATCAGTTTTCGGGTGAATTACCATCATCACTTCTCACTGGTTGCTTCTCATTAATGTTGTTGGACTTGTCGCATAACAATTTCTATGGGCAAATATTTCCGAAAACTATGAACTTGAGTCAATTGGGTTTACTATCTTTGGCCAACAATAATTTCAGTGGCAAGATTTTGGACGGGTTGTTGACCTCCACTATTTTAGAGGAGTTAGATATATCCAACAACATATTAATTGGTCAGATTCCTCGTTGGATTGGTAACTTTTCATATCTTCGGATTCTTTCAATGTCAACAAATTTTTTGGAAGGTAATATTCCGATCCAACTCAACAATCTTAAAGCACTTGAAATTTTAGATGTGTCTGAAAATAGTTGTCTGGGTCCATGATGCATCCCTTCAATCTTTCATCAGTGAAGCACCTTTATATGCAAAAGAATTCTCTGTGCGGTTCAATTCCAAAGTCATTCTTTAGAAGCTCCTACTTAATGACAGTAGATTTGAGTGATAATACAATTTCTGGTAGAATTCCTCAACAGATCAATGAGCTTTCAACCTGCGTGTTCTTCTTGGAGAGGGGATTATTTTCAGGGACTCATTCCAAATCAAATGTGCCAATTACAAAGATTAGGTATCTTGGATCTTTCAGGTAACAGACTTAATGGATCAATACCTTCATGCTTTGCTAATATGTTGTTCTGGAGAGTAGGAATGACGACCTCTATGGATTTGACCGTCAGTTTATGTGGGCATTTAGATATGGTTCTGTTGGTTCTTACTTCATTCCACTCTTGACTTGTACTCATATGGAGCAGATATATATACAGGAGCAGATGGAGTCGAAGTATCATTTATGACAAAGAATAGATATGAATTTTATAATGGTAGTAATCTTAACTACATGACTGGATTGGATTTGTCATCCAACGAATTGACCGGAGAAATTCCTAAAGAACTGGAAGAGCTTCAAAAGTTCGGGCATTGAATCTGTCATACAATTACCTTTCAGGATCTATACCAAAGAGTTTTTCCAATCTAAAGAGATAGCTAGTCTGAGTCCTTTCTCATCTCACAACAAATTAAGTGGTCAAATTCCTCCCAACTAATTGAGCTTAACTTTTATCGATCGAATTTCAACGTGTCATATAAACACACTTGTCTGGTCCAATTCTAGATAAAGGACAGTTTTCCACGTTAGTGAAAAGTAGTTATAGAGGGAATCTCGGTTTTTTTGTGGTCCAACAATAATAAGAGTTGTACCAGGACAACGGAAATACCAACACCAACAAACATCATCCAATGGAGGAGTAGAAGACGAGAATCTGCACTTGATTATGGTGTCATTCAAATGGAGTTTTGGTGCAGTCCATCATATCACATTCATTCTGGGGGTATTGTTTGTGATCCTTTGGGTGACTCATATTGGCGATGGCTATGGTTTTGTTTCATTGAAGCATGTATTGATCGGTGTTTCTATTGGCTTGTGAAGTTTGTCTATTTCTTCCGTGATCGTGTTAGGGCATAGTTTATTTCCTCAGTTTTTGTTTTGGTTGCAAGAATGTCGACAAATGTTATAATGATTTCTTTCAAATTAGAAATATTATGTCTATTTGATTCCCATTGTAGCTTCTCTCAAAACTTAAAAAATGTTGCATCGAGGTTATGTTAATGTTAAGCTCGCATATCTCTCTAAACTTCTTTTAAACTGATTGACAGCAAGTCAACAAGAATTCAATTGATTGGA
This sequence comes from Zanthoxylum bungeanum, assembly GCA_019454045.1. Classification (NCBI taxonomy): domain Eukaryota; kingdom Viridiplantae; phylum Streptophyta; class Magnoliopsida; order Sapindales; family Rutaceae; genus Zanthoxylum; species Zanthoxylum bungeanum. The sequence goes on along the minus strand of SKCR01054225.1, from coordinate 5,028 downwards.
TGCTGACCAATGTGACTTAAGCAATTTTATAGGGTGGCAAAGCTCAAATTGATTTTTCACAATTTAAACTAGAATGGCCCAAAAAAAAAAAAAAAAAAAAAAACTACTTGAAAACAAGATGTTTAAGATAGGAGTTGTTAAGAATAAAATTCAGGAAAAATGGCCAATTGTAAGGAAAATACTGCATAAAGTTATGCAAGGACATCCAATATTGATGAATATAGTCTTGAAGCTTATCCTTATCATGATAAATGATCCGTTTGTCCCGAAATGACCCAGCTTAATAGGGAATCTCAATTCATTCAGCCTTTCGATACAATCAAAATAAGCTGAGATCTAACTGAGATAAACGTTTCCTTACTCAAGAATTAAGAAGCTCTATATATGTTAGTAATACAATCGATTCTTAAAAAATATATTATATTACCTTCATCGATGAAGATCCCAGTGGTAATACACCCATAATTCAAAGAGACCAAGGATAAAGGAAGCCAGTTAGTTCTCCTACATTTTATTTGGGTTTTAATTTTGTTCAAATTGTTAGTATAACAAACTAACAATTATGTTCACCCAGCCTACTGGAGGAGGAGTCCATGTTGGTTGTGTTCTGATGGCACTCTGCAGTTCTAAACCCATTAGGGGGTACCAAAATCCTTCTATAAGAAGTAACAACTGCTTGAGCTTTGGCCAATGTTCTATTGGGATCATCACTCTTCTGCTAAAAAAGAAGCCGATTTCTAGCATGCCAAATGGCCCAGCATATGGCTATGAACATTTCATTTTCTTGTTTGGATCTGAGATGCAGGAACGACAACAAATCCACATTCACTGGGGTAAGGGATACACTCCAACAATAATTTACAATACTAATCACACAAAAATCCAAAAATTTATCTATTCAATCATGAGGTATATAGTTTCTATTCTTCCTGTAGTCCGATTAGTGTCATTAAACAAGAAATCAACATGCAACAAACAAATCAAATCAGAAAATTGGATCTAATATGCATAAACCATAGAAAATCTTTAAAATGAGAATAAGAAAAACCTTGATACAAAGTTGAAAAACTGTATCCGGATCGAGATTAATCTCTGTCCTTAAGAACTTATCAGCCCCGTCTCGGTGCTCTACGGATTTGTGGCTAATGTTCTCCCAGGATAACCTGAATTTCTCTTGTTCAAGGGGCACACCTTAACAAGATCTTGAACTTGGAATATGGTTGAACTCTCTCAGACTCAAGACACAATATGAGACTCTTTTCTTTTTGGATGAAATTCAGATTTCTTTTATGTGTGTTAAAAGGAACACAAAGCTTCCTTTTATAAGTATGGAAGGATGCCTCAAAGGCACCATTAGGATTGGGGTGCAACCCTCCAAAGGGTTATACCCCCCTTATGCACCCTTTGGAGCATAAGATCACTTTACACACAATTGGAGGACATGTCCCCATGGGGTACCATCCAAGGGACATGTCCCTCCTCCATCCAAACAAATATATTTGAAGATTTGAAGAATTTCCAACAATCCCCCACAATTCTTCAAATATTCATGTAGACACTTGAGAGAGTTTCCGTGAACTAAAGTTGCATCGAAATAGGTAGCTTTCGCCTTGAACCTTTCCTAGTGAATGACAATCGGATTTACTTGGCAAACCAGTGACTCATAGTCTTGAACTGTTCTGCCTTGGTGTAAACCTAGACAATGCCAACACAAACCTTTACTTCGACCATTTCCCGTTCTACGGTTGTGTTCATTTCGGCCCTGAACAACGGTCTCGGATTCATCAAGTACTTTTAGGTAACCCGCCTTTAAAACTTCTCATGGAAGCGGCCTCACTTCTTACTTGAAATAGGTGATCTACTATAAAGAGGTAATCTGCCTTTACCCCCATTAGGACTCATCTCCTAATATAGTGATCATTAAAAGTCTTAGCTTATCATAACCATGACAAACAACACTCAGCGTCATTATCGGAATGGGAAAGAGTACAAAACTCTTCAGTGCTTGTTTTGAATTGCACAAAGTTTCTGTTGTCCCTTTTGAACCTAGATCTTGGGATCTCCAGTCAGCTAGGTTGGGTTTCCACAGTGATAATTCTTATATTATAGGCTTCAAGCTCATTCCCCTCGATGACTTCTCAACTTGCTCTCGAGGTAAACCTTTAGTTAGTGGATCCGCTAGGTTTACTTCGACTCAACATAATCGATCGATATTATGCCACTTGAGAGCAGTTGACCTATGGTATTATGTCTCTGACGTATATGTCGAGACTTATCATTATACATTGTATTTTGGGCTCTCCAATGGCCGATTGGCTGTCACAATGTATGCTCATCGCTGGCACCGGTTTGGGCCAATTAGAAATATCCTCTAGGAAGTTTCAAAGCCATTCGCTTCTTCCGTTATTTTGTCTAACGCTATGAACTCTGATTCCATAGTAGACCAGACAAAACATGTTTGCCTCAAGGATTTCCATGACACGGCTGCATTACCAAGTGTGAAAACAAATCCACTCGTAGATTTAGATTTGGAATTCACTGTAAGATATCCAGTCAGCATCGCTGTATCCCTCTAGAACGTCAGGATATCTCTCATAATGTAGCCCATATTTTGAAGTTTCTCATACCTCAAAACACTTATTATGGCTTTCCAGTGGTTATGTCCTGGATTGCTAGTATATCTGCTAAGCCTGTTCACAGCTTGAGCGATATCAGTTCGTGTGCAATTCGTGAGATACATCAGACTTTCGATGATCCTTGAATACTCTAATTGCGATACGCTTAAGCTAGTATTCTTTGATAGAGGAAGAGTTAGGTTAGCTACTCCCAAATCTTTCACATCAAATTTGTTGGATAACATTTTCTTGGTAGACTGAATCAACTCATGATTATTACCAATTATCAGCATATCGTCTACATAGATAGACATACAATGACATATCCTTTTTGAGTTGATTTGGTGTACATACACTTATCACACTCATCGATTTTAAACCCACTTGACAACATCTCTTTGTAAATTTTTTCATGTCATTGTCTAGGTGCTTGTTTTAATACGTACAAGGATTTTACAAGTTTGCACACCTTCTGTTCTTATCCAGGAACATTAAACCCTTCTGGTTGTTCCATGTAAATCTCTTCATCCAATTCACCACTCAAGAATGACGTCTTTACATCCTTTTGATGTATTTCAAGACCAAATATAGATGCTATGGCTATGAGCATTCTCATCGATGTGATACGAATCACTAGTGAATAGGTGTCAAAGTAAATAAGGCATTTTTTTGTCTATAACCTTTTACGACAAGCCTTGCCTTGTACTTATCTATTGATCCATCTGTTTTCATCTTTCCTTTGAATATCCATTTGTAGCCCAGTGGCTTACAACCTGGAGGAAGATCAACCAACTCCCAAGTATGGTTCTGTAGGATTGAATCAATCTTACTGTTAATAGCCTATTTCCACAGAGGTGCCTCCGGAGAAGACATTGAGGCTCATTTTCTAACAAATATGTCAGAAAATCGGATCTGACTCTTGGTCAACCTGATCACTGTCCTTGACAGTATCAACAAATCTTTTGAGAGACTCTCTTCTTTGTCTTTCCTTAAAAGAAAATGTCTCTTCAAAAAATATTGCATTCCTTGACTCAATCATCACATTTGAATTGATGTCAGGAATCTCATACTTGTGTACCAAGAATCGATACGCACTACTGTTGCAAACATATCCAATGAATATACAGTCAACAGTTTTGGGTCATATTCCACCTTCTTAGGTTTAGGAACCATCACCTTGGCAATTGACAAGACACTCCCATATTTTTAGATATTTATAGGAATGGTACACAACTTTTCCACAACTCATATGGTGTCTTGTCCAATCTCCTGTGAGGAAGTTTGTTCAGAACGTAGTTCGCGGAAAGCATGGCTTCCCCCCACAAGTTCGGCAATAAACCAGAACTTGTCAACATGGCATTCATCATTTCCTTCAACGTTAGGTTTTTGCGCTCAACAATCCAGTTGTGTTGAGGAGAATAAGGAGCAGAGGTTTCGTGAATAATTCCGTGCACAGAACAATATTCACTGAATGATGAAACACATTCACCACCTCTATCACTCCTGATTCTTTTGATTTCCTTGCCAAGTTGATTTGCAACTTCGTTCTCAGTGTATAAAGCTCTCAATAGCTTCATATTTGCTCTTTAGCAAATACACCTAACAGAATCTTGTGCTTTCATCGATAAAAGTGACAAAGTACTTTTTACCGCCTCTTGTTTGCACAATATTCATGTCACACACGTCAGTGTGTACAAGTTCCAAGGGTTCAGAACTTCGTTCTATAATGTTCTATGTATTTTTTCTTCAACACATGCCTCACACTTATGTTGGCTATCAATGCAAATTTAGGTATAAGGTCCATGTTAATTAATGTACACATTGTATCATAATTAACATGTCCTAACCTCTTATGCCATATATTTTTTGACTCAATAATATAAGCAGAAGTACTAGCTTTATTAATAGCACGATTGACAGTCATTACATTTAGCTTGAAAAGGCCCTCAGTTAGGTATCTTTTTCCTACATACATATCATTCTTAGTCATTACAAACTTATCAGAAACAAATACAAGCTTAAAACCAGTCTTACTAATGAGAGAGCCCGAGACCAAGTTCTTCCGAATATCTGGAACATGCAGTACATTCTTCAATGTTAGCTCCTTTCCGGATGTCATCTTCAGAACCACTGTGCCTTATCCAACCACCTGAGAGGTAGACGAGTTTCCCATTGTCAGATGATCGCCGCCATCGACTTTCTGATACAAGGAAAACATCTTGATATCTGCACAGATATGGCGAGTAGCCCCAGTGTCTACCCACCATTCTCTCGGATTCCCAACTATGTTGGCATACATTTTTTGACTCAATAATATAAGCAGAAGTTTCAGCTTTATTAATAGCACAATTGACAGTCATTGAAAAGGCCCTCAGCGAGGTATCCTTTTCCTACATAGACATCATTTTTGGTC
>SKCR01054224.1:0-29960 GCA_019454045.1 Zanthoxylum bungeanum | reverse complement strand
TGTATGATGATGATGAGACCTTAACAAAGATAATAAATTGGTTGCCAATTTGCACGCGAAAAACCCTCAAACAAATATTAAGCGTTTTTCCTTTGATTGAGTGATTCTTACTTATTGGCTTGTTGGCCAAAGTCAAGGCCTTTGTCCATCGAGGATGTGTTTGATTCACGAAGGCTTTGTTCCATATCGGTGTCTTGTCCAAGTTGTGGTTTGTTGGCCAAAGTCAAGACCACATTTTGTCCATCGACATTGATTACGAAGTTTTCCATGGTCAATGGGTTCCGCTTAACTGGGATCACTAAGTTTGTTGTGCCAAAGCCAAGGCTTAGTTGATTCAGAGGAAAAAGGTTAGGCAATATATTGGAAATATTGGCATATATAAGATATATGTTTCGGACTTGGATGTCCCCCTACTGGATCTAGGAATTGGATTGGATTCAATTGATCTTAGAGATCTACCTAGTTAATTATCATACAATTTGTTGGCCAAAGTCAAGATTATGTGATATTTAACGGGATCCTAGCCCGCTAGGAAACACGGTTTCCCGAGTACTCGATAGAGGGTTAGAGGCTCGCCGAAAAATAGTGGGAGGCAAGAATTGAATTTGCAATATTCGTTTAATAATTGCCATACGCGCTCATTCATAAATATCATTCGTATATTAAATGTTAGTTGTTACTAATATTTGAATTGTTGTTTTATTAATCGTTGGACTATATTCAAACTAATTCATTTATAGTTGATTATATAATTAGATTATAATAATCAATATATTGATTCAATTAATTATAGTTGATTAATAAATAGTGGACTATAATAATCATTATAATTAATAGTACCTAAATCGTTGATTAAATAGTTGGACTATTAGAATCAAGATAGAAATTGAAAGATTAGCATTTAAAACATAATCCTAGGGAAAATGTATTTAAATGGTTTTATTTTCAAAATGGGAATAAATTTTCAGGATAGTCCTGAAATCTAATAAGTTACTTTATTTGATAAAATAACATATTAGGCCTAAGCCCGGAGTTAAGCAAATAGTATAGCATAATCTTTGGAAGATTTATGTGATGATAACTTAGTGCTTTATCCATTAAGCTTGTCGTAGTAGACTCCTTAATTTCTTTGTCAGAACTAAGGGTTAGATCCTTAAAGTATGATAATGAAATTGAAGGATCTTCATAGATCTATTCTTAGATCTTAGAAGTAAATATTGCATGATAAAACTCTTGAGAGTTAATGACTATTCTCAATGAGACAAAGTCAAAATTTGTAATTAGGCAAGTAGCGCAAAGCGCACCATATTTCGATATTCTAGAATGCCAAGGCTTGGCCAAATGCTTCTGAAGTGTTGAAACTGGCAAAGGCAAAATCATTATAATCTTCTGGGAAGATAAAGGACATATCCTAAAGTTTCTGCCTAAATTGTGGCAAACGGGATCGCGGAAGCGTGACTACCGTTTTGACAAAGCAGACATGAAGGAATTGAAGACGAGCTAGGCTCTGACTTCAATATGTTTGTCATAATTTTGTTCATTACTAGTATTGAAATTGGATTTTAAATACTTAGTGTGATAAAAAAATATGTATTGATGTTCAGAATATGCTATGAGCAGGATACTGGCATCAATTGAGATTAATCTACGAATTTGAAAAGGGACGAAAGTCACTGTTTAACGAAATAGTAGATACTAAATTTAGGAACTACCTACCGGTGTGTGTGCCTAAATTTGGAAACTGTTATAATGTAATTAGTTTGACTAGAAACATTATCTCTATATCAGTGTTTAATCCGCTGCGAATTTACCTTTATATTCTAGAACACTAAAGTGTTTTATTATATAAAGATGATATGGAGATAAACACATTAGATGTGAATAACAACATTTATATTTTGAATATAAATAAAATCTCAAACATATAACATGACAAACATACAACTCAAACTAATTTGATCAGAAGAAACTAATTGTGGCATTGTAGTCTGGGACACATTTAAACAAGAATCGTATATCCACACTTTCAAAGAATGGGTACCAGGACTGATTTGATTCTATTCAAATGAAGTCTACGAATCTAGTTTATTGGACAAAGTGCCTATAACACCTTTACTTGGTAAAAATGCAAATGCCATTGATCTGATAGCCCTAGTTCATAGTGAAGCAAGTGGGCCCATATCTAGCTAGGCTAGATGTGGATATGAATATTTCGTGACCTTTACGGATGTGGCATCGCGTTATGGTTATGTGTCTCTTTTGAAGAACACAAATCAGAAACTTCTAAAGTTTCGACACGAAATAGACAAAGAGATCGGCTAAAGTATTAACCGTCACGGTTAGACCATGATGAAAATACTTAAGCAATAAGTTTCTAATATACTTGAAAGAGTATAGTATTCTTTCAATGAGGACTCCTCATGGAACACGTCATTCTGACGGAGTGTCCGAACAGAGTAACCGAATTTTGTTGGACATGATAAGGTTAATCATGAGTCGCTCTGAGCTACCATTTCCTTCAACGAATATACATTAACAATGCATAACTTATTTTGAATAAGGTTCCATAAAAATCTGTTTGACGGATTTCATATTAGATATGAACAGGAAAAAAACTGGGTTTTCTCATTCCTGATGATTTGGGATGGTAGGCATACGTTTGGATGATACCAAACTAAAACCCAAATTGGATAAGTGCCAATTGTAGGTTAGCCTAGGGATACATAAGTATAGTACTTATACATCTCACTAGAGAACAATGTAATTGTTGCTCACCAAGCGGTTTTCCAAAGAGGAATACCTATATGCAGTGGTCAGTGGGAGGATAGTAAAACTCGATGAAAATCGGAGTAATACTGTTCCAGGCACCGATTCCTTAATGGAACACATATAGTTAATCAATGATGAAACTATATCATTAATCTTCGAATACACAAGAACCACGTATGTCGGAGAGAGTCAGAAAATAACCTGGAGTATGGGTTTCTGATCTCACCTCATAAAGATGTCAATCTTATTGAGGTATACCAACTGACTACGTATGAGGAAGTGATACAATGTATCGACTCCCCATTATGACAAAGTGTCATTAGTCCGAAATGGATTCCATGTATATCAACTATGTTTGGATACTAGTTGAAGTACTGGAAGGCATTGGCCTAATTGTACTATATCAGTCTTCAAGGAAGACATACATGGATGGCAACATACCAACGTATAAAGCTAGGCTTTTAGCGGAAAGGTATCGTTATCAACATTGTGTTGATTACGATTCAACCTTTTACCTGTTGCAACGGTAAATCCATTTGGATAATGCTTGCTAAACCTGCATGTTTCATTTATGAAATATGACAGCTGAACGGGAAAATCGCTTTCCTGAAAAGGAAACCTTTTGGAGGATGTTTATAACATCCTGTCGATTTTGTCGTACCTAAACTAGCAAACAAGGTTTGCAGGTTATTCGATCCATGTTTGGATTGAAGCAAGCATTATGTTTCTTGGAATTGTCGTTTTGATGTAATCATAATGGTTTATGATTTAATTCAAAACGAAATGATTCTTGTGTATATAAGGAGGTTAGTGGGAGCGCACTGACAATAAATGTCATGTACAATAATGGTAATATATCATTTCTTGGAAATGATATTCCCATATAAACAATCGGCGAAAGCTTGGCTTTCGAGAAAACTCTCCGATAAATCGTACATTGAAAAATGTACGCGACCTGGTGTCTCATACGCTTTGAGTATATGGATTCACAAACATGCCAATCCAAGTGATAGTCACTGGATTGATATTAAAAACATCCTTTAGTATCTTAGAGATCTAAGGATGATGTCTTAATCTACGGAGAATGAGAAATTGAAGTGACTGGGATCACTACTGCAAGTTTCCCAACCGATTAAACGACTATAAGTCGTAAAACGGTACTATAAAGTTTGAACAACGGTACAGTAAGTTGGAAATCTTCCAAGTAAGATACTGTTACCGAATAAACAACAAATGCGGGTTATTGCTGCAGCTGAGGCAGCAATAGAAGCCATCTGGGTCGATAATAAATCTAATTAGATTAGATATAGTTCTATTAGCAGCTGAGCTAGGCTACAGCGCATGCTAAAGAATTAATGGTCTCATCAACGATCCAGATACATACTTCGATATTCATCTGATTCATTCGGATCATACATCGTGTCGATGTGATGATTGTATAAATCGCATTAGACGATAATCATGCAAATCCGCTGACGAAACCTTTCCTCAGCAGTTTGAGCCAACTGTACATAATTCGGGTGTTAGACACTCGAGTGACTGGCTATAAGCCAAGTGGGAGATTGTTGGACAATTATGACCCATAGCGTCACTATTTGTATAGATCATGGTGTTGTTGTACAAATTAACTATGTGACAAAGGAGATTTCTCGCTTATCATTTGTGATTAGATCACCAAGATGTATAAATGATAGGAGGTTCTTATGATTTGTTCCTGGATTGAGAATGATATGAGACAGTATCAGTCCACGAAGGATAAATCATTAAATATCCCTTGTCAGTGTATTATCGAGATTGGACATCGATAAATGCGTAAAAGACTAGTATTACACTTGTGCGCGTTGTGAGGGCACAAATGGTATAGTTCTCATATATTTGGGTATAGGATACTCATGCAAGTGTAATAGGAGGTTATGTTTTACCGATGGTACGGGAAACAGCTTCGCTCTGGATAGAGCCCCTCGGAATTCCATTGGTAGTATGACTATGTGTCTATGGAAGTCCGAAATCAGGGTAGGTGTATTTGGTCTTAACCTGCGACTTGCACCGCTAATACTTGCGACAATCAATATACTTTGGTTGTGGTCGTCCAGGGCTTTAACAGGTTCTGTGTACACATATGCTTGGTATATTGAGAATCGTAGTGTGTTGGGTGTGATGTCAAGACGGAAGTGTCACTCCAGTCATATGGATATGATGATCGCATAGGGATACAGAACTGGTTCTCTAAAAAGGTTGCAACCATCAGGATAATATGACTTGGTCATGATTATCCGATAATAAAGAGACTAGTTGCTCTTAATCCGATATATGCTTCGTACGGGGGAGACACTATACCAGCCCTAGGCCTTGCATGTGATCATCCGATACTGATCGAAATACGCAATACTACGTATACTACGCCTGATATAGATCCTTATTCCTGTAAGGATATTTCTGGAGAATTGGGAAGGCATGTCGCTTTGCTAAAAGCCAACCTTGTCTTGTAAATCGGTACAAACGTAGTACTAGGTACTTACGTGTTCGGATAGTCCAACGACCGTATTTACTGCCAACATATCCGTGGATCTCATGGTCGCTTCCCGAAGATTCACCGATGACGTATGACTCACACTTTTAATTAATCTGGGATTAATTAGATGAGAGAGAAAATTAATCTGGGATTAATTGCGGAGATATTTTATCTGGGATAAAATATCGTTTGAAGAGAGATAACGATTAATTTGGAATTAATCGATAAATTAATATATTCGATATATTAAACGAAATGGATTTCGACGCGGAATTAAAATTAGATATTAATTCGGGCGAACGAATTAATTTAGAATTAATTCATAAGCGACGTGAATAGTAATTATGCTAGGCATGATTATTTAATTAAAATAGATTTAATTGCGTCGCAACGGAAAATTCGTTAATTTGGAATTAGCGAACCCGAGCCCGAGATTATTTGCGAGCGCATTCGCATTTCAAATTCGAGTGCGGTACGCAAGTCAAATCAAGCGTCAAATCGCTAGTCGCATCTAGCGTCACATCATTCATCAATCAAATGATAGATGTCTTTCACTTTGAGTGATTGACACCAGTCACTATTCACTGATTGATGGGAAGTGATGTGTGTAGTTGATGGAAAGCATTTATGGCTTGTTTTTTTGGTAAAAGTATTAATTGATTTTTTGAAAATCAATTGTCTATTAGATACACAAATCCTTACCAACCAAAAACCATCATCTCTCCTCTCTCAGACGCCCAATAGGGGCTTCATTCTTTCTGTTTTCTGGTCTGAAAAAACCGAGAGAGTAAAGGGAAGCAAGTGGAAATTTGTGGCAAATTTCATAAGAGCTAGCACTCCGAGAGACATGCGAAGGTGATAGGGAAGTCCACCCATGAGCCGGAATCATTTGACAAAGCTTGGAGCTTGGATTCTTGAAGATTGATGGCCGAAAATGGTTGCAGTTCAGCAGCTCACTGCCGAGCTTCATGGAGGGAGAAAACAAAATTTTTGGTGCCTCAAGTGTCGCTCAACTGATCGATGTGAGTATTCTGCAACTCCCGTTATGTATTCGCATGTTTATTTTATGCTTTATAATCAATCCTCGGGGCCGTAGAAACTCCAATATTACCAAGGCCATTCATCCGAAGTTTTTTGATAAACATGTAGAATCGAACGTCATGTTTTTCTACTTTGGTTGACCATCCAGGGTGGCCTTTGTACTCAGGATAGGTTGATGGGTTTTGGTATCTCTACTTGTTCGAGATATGTACTCTACTGTTGATCTGAGGAGGAAGTATGACATGAACCAAGGCATACTTGGAGCACCAAGGGACATGACCAACATTAAAGTAGAACCATTGCAAGTACCAACATGGCCAATCACAAGACAGAAGACCAAAAGGATCAGAGAAGCAATTGCAGGTCTAGCTCAGAGTTTCATGGCCGACTGCAACAAATAAGTAAGGGACACACCAGAGACACATGCAGGATTCAATGGAGAGGGTCATAAGCTACTTCACTTGGCCCAAACCAGATCTGAATGAAGCTTCCAAAGCCATTTTGAAGACAATGACTTATATGGAGAATTTGGCCCAACTTTGAGACTTTTGTAATTCGCCCAATCCTTGTATTATTTTATCATTTTGTTTGATATGTTGACTTTATTTTTGATGTAATTAAGCTAGTTGACAGGCCATTAAGGTTAATTATGCTTAGAACCTTGCTTATTGAGTAAGCACGTCTCTTTACTGTTTAATGTGAGCACCTCAAATTAGCTTAAGTTAGATTAGTTTCTAAGCATTGTTTTAAGCTAATTTAGGTGGGAAAAGACATTTGGGGACGTGCTTGAGTGAAAGCATTGGGTAGCTTTAGGTCTTTTGGTAATTTCACTTTAGGGACATTTTTGTCCATTCACACCTTTAGGGTTTCTCTTTGTAACCTATTTAAACTTGTTTTCTTATTCTTTGGAGGAATTATTCATGACATTTTCATCAAACTTTAAAGCTTTTAAGCTTTGGCTATGGCTAAATTTCTTATGAGGGAGGGATTCCCCTTTTCAAGTTCAAATCGATTTATCTAAGTTTGGCAAGCTTAGTGGCATCTCCATTGCTAGCAAAACACATTGATTTCATGTTTTTAAGTTATCATGGACAAGGTTTCATGGTGGTTTAGGGCTGATCTTGGATGGGTTTTGTTCCTACAAAATCAGTATTCAAAGTTCTTAGGGTTTTGAGAAATATGATTGGGGTTTGCTTGGTTTCCAACCCAAGTGAGTTCTTGTCATTTGGTATCAGAGCTCAGAGTTCCAAGGTCTGATTTTCCTATCTTTATGTGTTGTTTGATTGTGTTTTCATCTTTGTTCTTTGTTGATTTAGTTTCGGCATCAAGGTTTTACTTCCATCTTGATTCAGCCATTGTAGGATCTTGTTGTTTCTTGCTGATTCTTGTTGATTTGTGATCAAAATAGCATGAATAACATTCTGCCCTTGAGAGTTTTTGATTGATCATGAGTATTTCTTTGAGTTAATCTTTGGCTACTTAGGTCAAAATTGGGGATTTTGTTTTCTTTGCTTGAATGAAGTGTTTAGTTGTTAATTCGATGTTACTAGGCCGTGTTCAACATTGTTATTAAGTTATTAGTTTCAAAAATAAAAAAGAAAAGAAAGAATTAATCAGATCAGATCAGATTCCACCTAGTGAGATTTATTGACATATTTTGTCTTGCTATTGTTAAATACATGCAATTAGAGTTGTTTCCATAGGTATTATTCATATCAACTTTGCAAAAATCAGAATTGACATCTATCATCTTGGCATTTACGTGAGCTTACTTGTTTGCATTCTTGTGAAGTTAGCACAATCTTATGAGTTTGAGTGAAAAGAAAGAAAGGTTGAGTGCATTATTGATGAATGTAAATGTGTAATTGATGAAACAAATCTAAATGCGCCAAATTTTGATATTGGAGTGAGTTGTATCATTGTTATCTTGCTGATTTGTGTTGTCAATGTTGAAGAATCAATTGAAGCAAGGTTGAGTGCACCAAATTTGCACTAAATTCGTGTGTATCCAAGCAAGTATCACTTGCCACCTCTTGAAATATTGTTATTATAAGTGAAGAGGCAAGTAATTCATAATTAGCTTGACATGGGAACTTGGGTGTAATCATTTGTTTTTAAGGTGCTTGAAGAGGCAGGTAGCTGCATCACCTAGTTGCTTGCAAAAACTATTTACTTAGCTTGTAATTTAACTTGGCTGAATTGGAAATTGAGTTAGTTACATTGTAACTAGATCATTTATACTCATTTGCAAGTTGAAAGGTAGACATTACCACATTTTCGAATTGATTATATGAGTTACATTGTCATTTGAGTTGTATTTACATGTATTGCAAGTGCTAAGGATATAACTTGAAAATTACCGAATGGTGGTAATCTTGTTATTTACATTGTAATTCATTTTCTTTGTATACACTTTGAGTGTGAGAGACAAAAGAAAAGAGTGTGAAAAAAAAGTTAAAAAAATAGAAAAGAAAAAAGAAAAGAAAAGAGAAGAGTGAGACAAAAACAATAGCGAGTGATCACAAGATTGGCTAAGTGTCACATTGAGTGCTTGCTTGTTTGTTTGCGCATTTAGCTAACTCGTCTTTTTTTTTTCTTACTTCGTGCATTCTAGATTAGGTCTCTTTGATTGGCTATTCGTGATAATTATTCTCATTCGCATTATTCCAGCTGCCCTATATACATTAGTGGTTATTTGTGTTTCATGTTAGCTTGAGGACTACACTTGGTTGTGTATTCTTGGACTGATTTTGATTTGCATTTGAATTGAGGAAGAACTCAAGAGTGGTAAAAAGGCAGTGAGTGTGAGCACAGTATCGGGTAAAACCCAATAGATTGCAAACACGAGTGGAGTGATATCATTCGAGTTTAAACACTTAAGATTGTGAGGATTTATATATTTGTTTTACTTTCTTGTTATAACTAATCTGTTTGTTTTGTTTTGAGATAGATAGGGAATTTGAGACCATGGATAGAAATTTCCAAAATAGTTTGGCCTTAGTCTTTCGTACGAGATGCCACATCAACACTAGAGCGTGTAGTATGTGTAGGAAACGTTTTCCTCGCGCAGCGGAAGCGGCTAAGACACATGGATCAGATTTGAAATTTTTTTTTGCTTTTCCCTTACTTTAGCCGAATCTGACCAGTAGGTATACTGAAATTTTGCTTCTGTTTCGGACAATATTTCAGCCCCGGAATACCCCCAAACACCCCCCCAACTGCACTGAAATAACATATTATTTTGGACCCGTTACACAACCGAACTGCACCCAACACAGCCCCTGATTTGCGTGACACGCTTGTTTTTTTTAGGTCTGATTTTTCACTCAAAAAACAGTCCCAACTCAGCCCCAAAATGTCCCCAAGTGTTTCCCAAAATTTCAAATTAAAACAAAAACAAACGGAACCCCAAAACCCCTTTGTAGCAAGATGCGACAGTGAGGAAAATTACCCTCACTGTCGTGAATCAAAGAAGAATAGAGGAGATGAATTTTGTTTGTTCGACACCAAAAGATCTTCCGTACTATGTCTCACAACCAACAGAAAGTACTGTGGGCTACACTCACAAAATAAATCCCTAAACGTTTTACAGACTTTATCACACTTAATTTTCTTTTTCTTATTTTTCTTTTCTCAACTATTGAGAGACCATGAAGAAGAAGATGAAGGCTTGGTTTTTCAAGAATGAGAGAGAGCAAAAAGAAAATCAAATTTTCTTTATATACATAGGTCAAATTGTTTCAAAAAACAAAACAACATTTCCCCTCCCTATTTGCTAAAATTCGGCCATGACAAGGAATTATTTATTTTTGTAACATCAAATTTTCAATTACCATTATTAAAAAGATGTTACAAAATTAAATAAGCAATTGACCAATTTTGAAAGTCATTACTTCCAAATTAATGCCAAGGATTATTGTTTCCAAAAAAAAAATATTTTCCCTTTATCCTTATCAAATGTTCGACAATGACATATATTCTGTTATTAATTTTGCAACATGTGATATTAACTTTCCATAAAGTCAAAAGATGTTACAAAATCAAAAAGATTAATGCCATTATAGATTTGTAACTTCCAAAATTAAATCAAGTGTTTCCAAAACCCTTTAATTTCGAAATTACAACTTTAGCCTTATTAAATTATATCATATATATAATTTATTTTTTTGTATTTAATAATTATCATATAATTATTAATACCATACATTAACTTTTAATATATAGTTTCAAGTGTGACAATTAATATTATTAATCATATTAATAATAATTATACATATGTGAGTATATAATTGGACTATCCAATTTACTAAATCCGCTATAGTAAATTGAGCTAGCACGGGGACCAAATGGACCTACGGTTCCGAGCTCCAATAATCTCGAAATATTAATTAAGCTCTGAATTAAATATTCTGAATTATTAACTCCGGGTTATTCTACTAAAAACCTGAAGTGGCACTCTCGTTGCCGTAGATCATATATTAAGCCAAACGAAGTCGGTGTCCATCGATATAGTTATTACATACGAATTGACCATTCACGAGTATCTCGTAATTAGAGTCTGGTCATAATGTCTGTTATACCCCTCTAATTATTTTTACCTTAAGTACCATTGATTCTCTAATGAACGATTTATTCATAACCATTATGAATTTTAATCTTTCTATTCGTAACAGAAAGACTTGAGCGCTCAAATCGTTCAAGCACTGAATCAACCTTAAGAAAGATACGCCTTACTTCTCGCAAGAAGGAGTGAACTCCATGTCTATGTAAAACGTTCACAGCTACATAACAGACCATGCCCCCAAAATATGTAGCTATTGGCCGAGACTACTACACCAACCTCACCTTTGTAAATCAAAGGACATAGCCTGCCATGCAGGAGTTTGTAGTACACTCAGGATTAAAATCAATCCATATATGACCATCTAGTAGATCGAAATGACTTTCTTGGTTTAACAGATATTATAAAAATGTCATTTCCATCTAGGTCCAGTCCTATATGATCGCATCATGCAAGGTGTCTCCATTCTCATGTCTCTACATGGACGATCCGGATCAAGATCATCATACAAATATATAATGGACCTCAGTTATAGATAAACCACAAACAAAATACCCGCTTTGTTTGTTCTCTATGGACTATTTAAGATTACTAACTTCAGACTTAAATCATCTTGTTTATGACACTCATACACTAAGTCTGAAGGCACATAAGTAATCTAGGGTATTCAAGATGATTTAAAATATGCGAAAATTAAATAAACAATTTGATAAATGAATAATGCATCGTTTTATTTCAAAACACGCAAGACCGTTTACATCACATGTAGCTCTAGTGCATACATCCCAACAATCTCCAACTTGTATTATAGCAAATGGGACATGTCACGTAATCCTATACCATCTAGGTGACCTTAAAAAACTTTAGCCGGTAAAGTCTTTGTAAACGGGTCAGCCAGGTTCTCTGCGGATGTAATCTTTGTGATGGTAACATCTCCTCTCTACATTATATCCCTGATGAGATGATATTTCCTCTATATATGCTTTCCCCTTTTGTGGCTTCTTGGTTCTTTGGAGTTTGCCACTGCACCACTATTATCGCAATAGAGTGTGAGTGGTTTATCCATATCTGGAACAACTTCCAGATCTCCCAAGAATTTACGGAGCTAGACTGCTTCCTTAGCTGTTTCAAAAGCTGCTACATATTCATCCTCCATGGTGGAGTCAGCAATGCAAGATTCTTTATAATCCGCCATACTATAGCCCCACCACATAGGGTGAACACTGATCCAGTTATGGATTTCCTAGAATCGAAATCTGTCTGAAAATTAGAGTCTGTATATCCCCTTAGGATCATATCCTCACCGGAATACACAAGCATATAATCTCTCGTTCTCTTAAGATACTTGAGAATGTGTTTCACAACCACCCAGTGATCCAATCCTGGGTTTGACTGAAACCTACTGACTACTCCCACTGCAAAATAGATGTCTGGTCTCCTGCATAACATAATATAAATGAGACTACCAACTGCTGAGGTGTATGTGATATGTCTCATTTCATCAACATCTTGAGGTGGGTTAGGAGATTGTTCATTTGACAAGTGGATTCCATGTCGATAAGGCAGATTTCCTTTCTTGGAATTCTGTATCCCAAATCGCACAAGGATCTTGTCTATATAGGATGCTTGAGACATAGCTAATAGTCATTTCTTGCGATCCCGAAGTATCTGGATCCCAAGAATATAAATGGCCTCTCCCAAATCTTTCATTTGGAATTGGTCAGCTAGCCAGGTTTTTACGTCTGATAATATCTTTATATCTTTCCCAATGAGTAAAATATCTTCGACGTATAAAACAAGAAAAACCACATTCCCGTCAATGACGCGCTTGTATACACAAGGCTCATCAACATTCTGCTCAAAGTCATAAGACTTGATCGTGGTATCAAATCTCATATTCCAAGATCGATATGTCTGCTTGAGTCTATAAATGGACCTTTACAGGTTGCAAACCTTTTGCTCTTGACCTTGGGTGATGAACCCCTCTAGTTGTATCATATAGATACTCTCATCAAGATTGACATTCAAGAATGTAGTCTTGACATCCATTTGCCAAATTTCATAGTCATAATATGCGGCAATGGATAGAAGAGTGCAGATTGATTTAAGCATGGCTACTGGCGAGAATGTTTCCTCATAGTCAACTCCCTATTTCTGGGTATAACCTTTGGCCAATAGTCTAGCCTTGAAGGTCTGTATCTTCCCATCTGATCCCCTTTCTCTTGTAGATCCACTTGCAACCTATTGGTTTTACCCATTCAGGTTGGTCTACAAGTTCCCAGACTGAGTTGGAGTACATGGACTCCATCTCTAGGTTCATGGCTTTGGGCCATTCCTCTTTGTCAGAATCATCCATTGCACTAAGATAGGTCAATGGATCATCTATACCATCTCTGTATGCAAAAACTTGTGCCTCTCCAACCCCAAGGTAGCAATCAAGTTGCCGTACCACCCTCCCACTATGTCTAGGTGGTAGATCATTCTGAAAAATTTGTATCTGATTGTCAAATGTCGAAGGTGCTATGTTTTTGTCAACTTTTTTTTGACGGTGGTGTGCTGGTCGAACCAGTAAGTAACTCCTCGAGTAACACCTTACTCCGAGGTTTGAACTCCCTCATATAGTCATCCTCTAGAAACGTGGCATTTGTCGATAAAAATACTTTGTTATCATCAGGACTATAGAAGAATCCACCCCTAGTTTCCTTAGGATAGCCTACAAATAAGCACACATGAGAATTTGGCTCCAACTTTGTAGTCTTATTCTTCAGCACATGTACTGGACACCCCCATATGCGGAAATGTCGTAAACTAGTTTTACGACCATTCCATAACTCTAAGGAAGTCTTAGGAACAGGCATATATGGAACTACATTGAGGATATCCATTGTAATTTGCAGTGCATATCCCCAAAATGAAGTAGGTAGTGAGCTATAACTAAACATAGGTCTTATCATGTCTAGTAGTGTCTGATTTCTCCTATCTGCAACACCATTTTGCTGTGGTGTTCCAGGCGTTGTGAGCTGGGATACTATCCTATGCTAAACTAAGAATTCCTCGAAATCTCTATTGAGGTATTCCCCTCCACGATCCGATCGTAGAGCTTTGATTGTCTTACCTAATTGGTTGTCAACCTCAGCACGATACTCTTTGAACTTTTCAAAGGTATTTATTTGTGATGCATTAGGTAGACATACCCATATCTTGAATAATCATCAATGAATGTGCAAAGTATTCATAACTACCTCTGGCTCTTACATTCATCGGTCCGCAAACATCCGAATGTATTAGCTCAAGTGGTTGACTGGCTCTTATACCTTTTCCAGTAAAAGGTCTTTTGGTCATTTTCCTTCTAAACAGGATTCACAAACTGGTAAAGTCTCGAGCTTTAACTGGTTTAAGGCTCCGTTCTTTATCAATCTATTTATCCGATCAAGGTTGATATGACCAAGTCTAAGATGTTGGACAAAATGACCCATACCGTCACTATTTGCACAGATCATTGTGTTGTGTAGCAAATTAACTATGTGACAAGGAAATTGCACTCTCATCATTTGTGATTAGATCACCATATATATATAAATGAAGAGAGGTCCCTATGATTAGTTCCTGGACTGAGAATGATATGAGACAGTATCGGTCCCCAAAGGATTAATCATTAAATATCCCTAGCCGGAGTATTATCGAGACTGGACATCGATAATGCGGAATAGGCTTAGTATTGCACTTGTGTGCGTTGTGAGGGCACAACGACATAGTTCTCATATATATAAGTGTGGATACTTATGCAAGTGCGATAGGAGGTCGTGTTTCACCGATGGTACGGGAAACAAGCTTCGCTCTGGATAGACCCTTCGGAATCCCATTGGTATTATGACTATGTGTCTATGGGCAGTGTTGGTTTATTCTAAGGTCCCAAGATCAAATCAAGACATGAAATAATGTGTGAACACACCAACGGAGGTAGCGGAATACTCACATTGATCGGTTATGTCGATTTGGAGACGATTCAAGCCCAAAAACGCACTGCCTTGATCTCACCACTGCAACAGTCCACTGTCCTACAATAACAAAAAATTGAGTGAAGAAACGGAGCTCCGAGCTTCGTCCGATGGATCCCGGCTCATGGGTGAACCTCCCTACCACCTTCGCAAGACTCGTAGTGTGCTAGCACTTGCGGTTTTCACCATGAAAAACCCAACCCTTGCTTCCCTTATTCCACGCCAAATTGGTTCAAAACCAGTGAGCATTTGCGTGAGAGAGGAGAGAGTTTTTGAGAGAGATGAAATTGTGTATTAAGTTAAAATGATTTACCAAAAATCAATTTATATTTATGCCATAATATTTATTAAATTAATAATAAATTTATGACACAAAACATGCAATGGCTTAGAGTGTCAAACACTCAAACTCCATGCAATGACATTGAGTGCAATGTAACAATCTACATGCAATGCATTAGAATGACATGTGTCATGTGGGCCCCACACGTTTCCAAATGAAAGTGGGCCCACGTGCACTCACGCGTTCGGGTTCGTATTTCCGAAATACCGAGCTTACGTCGCGACGTTAATTCAATCGAATTTAATAAATAATTGCGCCTAGCGAAATTATTATTTACGTCGCTAACGAATTAATTCTAAATTAACTCGTTGCCCGAATTAAAATCTGATTTTAATTCCGCGTCGAAATCTAATTTCGTCTAATATATCGAATATATTAATACATCGATTAATTCCGAATTAATCGTTCTCTCTCTTCATACGACATTTTATCCCGGATAAACATCTCCGTTATTAATCCTAGATTAATTTTCTCTCTCTTCTGTTATAATCCCAGATTATTCAAGAGTGCGAGTTGTGCGTCATCGATGGATTATCGGGAAGCGACCCATGAGATCCCCGGATAATCTGGCAGTAGTAAATACGGTCGTCGGAGTATCCGAATCACGTACGTACCAAGTACTACGTTCTACCGATTTACGAGACAAGGTCGACTCCTAGCAAAGCACAAAGTTACCCAATTCTCCAGACATATCCATTTAAGAATATTAAGATCTGTATCAAGCGTAGTATACTAATGTATTGTGCATATCGGTCCAGTATCGGATAGTCACGTGCTAGGGCTGGGGCTGGATAAGTGTCTGCCCCGTGCGAAACACATCGGATGTCTGGTAACTAGTCTCTATAATCGGATATTCATGACCTGGTCATAATATCACGATTGGATGCGCATCACTGAAGAGCACTAATACCGTATCCTGCGTGACATCATCTCCATTATGACTGGAGTGACACTTCCGTCTTGACATCACATCCAATACACTACGATTCCTGATAAACCCAGAAGAGGTGAACACAGAACCAGTTAAGATCCCCACCACCAAAACCAAGTTTACCGATTGTCGTAAGTATTAGCGATGCAAGTCTCAGGTTAAGACTATTACACACCTACCTTGATTTCGGCCTCCCATAGACACCTAGTCATAATTACCAATGGGATTCCGAAGGGTCTATCCAGAGCGAAGCTGTTTCCCGTACCATCGGTGAAAACACGACTCCTATCGCACTTGCATAAGTATCCAATACTTATATATATGAGAACTATGCCGTTGTGCCCTCACAACGCACACAAGTGCAATACTAGCCTATTCCGCATTATCGATGTCCAGTCTCGATAATACTACGGCTAGGGATATTTAATGATTAATCCTTCGGGACTGATACTGTCTCATATCATCTCAATCCAGGAACTAATCATAGGGACCTTCTTCATTTATATATCTATTGTGATCTAATCACAAATGATGAGAGTGCAATTTCCTTATTACATAGTTAATTTGCTACAACAAACACAATTGATCTGTGCAAATAGTGACGCTATGGGTCATATTATCCAACAGGGAGGCCGAAATCAAGGTAGGTGTGTATAGTCTTAACCTGAGACTTGCATCGCTAATACTTGCGATAATCGGTAGACTTTGGTCTTGGTGGTACAGGGCTTTAACCGGTTCTGCGTACACCACTTCTGGGTTATCAGAGAGTCGTAGTGTATTGGATGTGATGTCAAGACGGAAGTATCACTCCAGTCATAGTGGAGATGATGTCACGCAGGATACGGTATTAGTGCTCTTAAGTGCTGCGCGGCCATCGGGATATTATGACAAGGTCATGTATATCATGATTATAGAGACTAGTTACCAGACATCCGACATGTGCTTCGTACGGGACAGACACTTATCCAGCCCCAGGCCTAGCACGTGACTATCCGATACTGGGCCGATATGCACAATACAATCGTATACTACGCTTGCTACAGATCTTAATATTCTTAAATGGATATGTCCGGAAAATTGGGTTAGACTTGGTGCTTTGCTAGCAGTCGACCTTGTCTCGTAAATCGGTAATTAGAACGTAGTACTTGGTACGTACGTGATTCGGATACTCCGACGACCGTATTTACTGCCAACTTATCCGGAGATCTCATGGGTCGCTTCCCGATAACCCACCGATGACGCACAACTCGTACTCTTGAATAATCTGGGATTATATAGAAGAGAGAGAAAATTAATCTAGGATTAATAACGGAGATATTTTATCTAGTATAAAAAATATCGTCTAGAGAGAGATAACGATTAATTCGGAATTAATCGATAAATTAATATATTCGATATATTAAACGAAATTAGATTTCGACGCGGAATTAAAATTAGATTTTAATTCGGGCGAACGAATTAATTTAGAATTAATTCGTTAGCGACGTGAATAGTGAATTCGCTAGGCGTAATCATTTAATTACGACGCGACGGAAATATCGTTAATTTGGAATTAACGAACCCGAGCCCGAGTGTGATTGCGAGCGCATTCGTATTTCGAATTCGAGTGCGGCATCACAAGTCGCATCAAGCGTCAAATCATTCGTCACATCAAGCGTCAAAACAAATGTCACTTTGAGTGATGTGATTGATTGATGTGATTGATTGATTGAAAGACATTCACTTTATTAAAGTGATATGACTTGATGGACATTGTATGGAGTGTGGAACACTCAAGCTATTACATTTAATTTGTTTGACTTTTTGAAAGTAAATTAATTGGTAAATCATTTAATATTTTTTGGAAAATATATAAAACAAGATTTACAACTTTTTGTAATAACTTAAACATTCTTTCTCTCTCATTTGCTCTCTTCTCTCACGCCCAAAGGGGCATTTCTTCACTGGTTTTGAACCAGAAAAACGTGAGCTTTAGGAAGCCAAGAGTGGGTTTTCATGGTGAAAATTCAAGTGCTAGCACACTTACGAGTCTTGCGAAGGTGGTAGGGAGGTTCGACCATGAGCCGGGATCCGTCGGACGAGGCTTGGAGCTTCGTTTTCTCAACTCAAAATCTGAAAACGTGGACAGTGGACTGCTGCAGTTGGGCGTCCGGCAGTGCGTTTTTGGCTTCATTCGTCTCCAAATCGACTCAACCGATCGATGTGAGTATTCCGCTACCTCCGTTGATGTATTCACGCATTGTTCATTGCTTGTTTGATCTTGGGACCTAGATTAAAACCAACAATGGCATCAAGAGCTTAGGTTCAAGCATGAAAAATGTAGGGCTTAAAATTGGGTATTTTGGATTTGAGCATGATTTAATAAAATTGGATTTTAAGCATGCTTAATATATGTTTATGAAGATTGATTTGATCAATTCAACAAAATGTGATTGGATCAATTTTGCCAAATTTGTGAGTTGGCCGAATCTTCATGCATGTTTGGAAATTTGGCATTTTTTAATTTGATTCTTGGATGGGTTGTAATATGTTGGATGATGTTATTTGAAGTCAATTAGATGAATTTGAATTGAACATAAATCCCCAATTGCTTGTGTTGGCCGAATGTGTATGTATTTTGGATTCTTGGAAATTTTTGATTTTTGATTCATTTGATGAGTGAAATCATTTAGGTTGATGTTAATTTGAAAGAATTGGATTGGATTTCGAATTGGACAAAAACCCCAAATCTTGTGTTGGCCGAATGGTATATGCCCTAATGTCTTGGTAATTTTGATTTTTGTACATTGGATGTGTATGAAATCAAATTGGATGGTGATTTAATGTCGATTGTGGGTTCGATTGGATTGAAACCGAATCGGACACAAAATCCCTCCTTGGCCGAGAGCTTTGAAGCATGTAAATGGGTTTGATTTTTCATTTGTGTGTTGGACATATAATAATGAATTGAGTATGATTAATTGGACTAATTTTGTGTTTTGAAATGTTGATTTAGTTGATTAATCATATAACACTTTGGTAATTAAATTGAAATTGGATTTTTGAATTAATTATTGGGCCTATTTTGATATTGGGCTTCTAATGTTGTATTTGGGCCTATTGGGCTTGATTTATCAAGTTGGGTTTAGGCCAAATGGATTGGATCCAATTGGGCCCAAAACCTTAACCATAAAGCCCAAATGCAACTAATGAACCTTTAAAGTTCAATTGGGCCTAATGGGCCAAGATTGATTTATGGGCTTATGGGGTAAATCCCGGATTGGACTTTGGTTATCGGTTTGACCCGAGTTGACCAAAAGTCCACGCCTTAAGAAATCAATTAAAAGCCCATTGGACTTTAATTGAATTGACGTTGGACGTTAATCGGTCTTTGAGACGCGTTACGATTAAATTTGGAATTTAAATCGTAAAAGGTTTATTAAATAAAAGTGTAATATTTAATTTGGAATTGAATAGTGAATTAGTATTAAATACATGTTAAATTAGATTTAATGATGTAGTTTAATTTAATTCATGAATTCGTACTTTAAGTACTTATTCGCAAAAACGAGTTTGACTCGAACAAAATCAAATCGTTGTTTGAACATTGGATGATCACTTAATTATCAGATTAATTAATTTGATTAGATTGATTGATAGCATGCTTATGTGTGTGAATACGTGGTTGTGTTGAATGAATAATGTATATCGGATGGATATTAGTCGGGTGGGGCAATTTTAGAAATTGTTGTAATAAATTCGATTTATTAAATTGGACCTGCGTGTCCAGCCTTATCACCTCTATTCTCTTTGTATTCTCTTCTCACCTATTCCCCTCTATGTAATGAGGTTTCTTTAGAAGTGTAGTGTAACGGGTAGAAGTAATACAAGTGCTAGCTTGAGTGAGAAAGGGAGAGATTTGATCTAGGATCAATGTGTTAAGTATCCATCCGCATATCATTATTATTTTATTTCATACTCGCTTTATTATGTATTTAGAATGCATGTTTAAGGGTGTATGATGATGAGACCTTAACAAAGATAATTAAATTGGTAGCCAATTTGCACGCGAAAAACCCTCGTTAAATATCAAGCGTTTATTTCCTTCCATTGAGTGATTCTTACTCAAGATCCGAGATTGGCAGGGGTTGTTGGCCAAAGTCAAGCCCTTGTCCGTCAAAGATGTGTTTTAATCACGAGGCTTTGTTCCATATCGGTGTCGTGTCCAAGTTGTGGTTTGTTGGCCAAAGTCAAGACCACTTCTTGTCCATTGACATTGATTACGAAGCTTCCATGTCAATGGGTCCGCGCTTGACTGGGATCACTAGGTTTGTTGTGCCAAAGCCAAGGCCTAGTTGATTCAGAGGAAAAAGGTTAGGGTATACATTCGATGTATAGGCATATATAAGATATATGTTTGGGACTTGGATGTCCACCTACTGGATCTAGGAGTTGGATGAGATCCAATTGATCTTCGAGATCTACCTAGTTAATTATCATACAATTTGTTGGCCAAAGTCAAGATTGTGTGATATTTAACGGGATCCTAGCCCACTAGGAAACACGGTTTCCCGAGTACTCGACAGAGGGTTAGAGGCTCGACGAAAAATAGTGGGAGGCAAGTATTGAATTTGCAACATTCGTTCGAATACTCGCTAAACGCGCTCATCTATATTTTACTCGTCATATTAATCAAAAGTATTAGTTGGACTAATATTTTATGTTGTTTTAAAAAATATATAGTTGGACTATATACAAACTCATTCAATATATAGTTGATTTTATAATTGGATTATAGTAATCAATATAATTGAATTAAATGATAGTTGATTTTATAATTGGATTATAGTAATCAATATTAAAATTATAGTTGATTAAATAATTGGATTATTGTAATCATTATAATAAATAGTACCTTATTAAAATTGATTAAATAGTTGGACTATTGAAATCAAGAAAGAATTGAAAGTTGAATATTTAAAATATATAATCCTTGGTTAAATGTTTTAAATGATTTAATTTTCATATTGGGAATAAATAATAGGTTAATTTATTGATAAAATAACTTATTATGACTAAGCCCATAATTAAGCAAATAGTAGAGCATAAAATCTTTGGAAGATTTATGTGATGATGACTTTAGTGCTTAATTAATATACTTATCATAAATCTATCTTTAGATTTAAAAGTATTAAATTGCAATTAATAATTCTTAGAGAATTGATTTGACTATTCTAGAGGTGAAAAGTCAAAGTTTGCAATTGGGCGGTTGCACAAGGTGCACATCATTTCGATATTCCGAAACCCAAGGCTTGGCCAAAGGTTTGTGAAATATTGAAAAGATAATTGACATATCCCAAAGTGACTACCATTTGGATATGGAAGACACGAAGGAATTAAAGAAAGGGCGAGGCTCTAACTTTAAAAATATTTGTCAAAGTTATGTTCACTACTAGTATTGAAATTGGATTTTAAATACTTAGTGTGGTACATAAAATATATGTATTGATGTTCAGAATCCGCTATGAGCTGGATACTGACTTCAAGCCGAGATTTCTCTGCGAATCGGAAACGGGACGAAAGTCGCTGTTTCGACCGTAGATACCTAAGTTTAGGAACTACCCTTTGGGTATGTACTTAAATTAGGAACTGTTATAATGTAACTAGTTTGACTAGAGACATTATCTCTATATCAGTGTTTAATCCGTTGCGGATAAACCTTTATATTCTAGAACACTAAGTGTTTTATTATATAAAGATGATACTGAGATAAACACATTAGATGTGAATAACAGAATTTATATTTTGAATATAAATAAAATCTCAAACATATAAAATGACAAATAAATAGCTCAAATTGATTTGATCAATAGAGACTTATTTGTGGCATTGTTGTCTAGGACACAATTAAACGAGACTCGTATATCCACACTTTTGAAGAGTGGGTACTAGGACTGATTTGACTATTCAAATAAGGTCTGCGAATCTAGTTTATTAGGTAAAGTACCTAAAATACTATTTACTTGGTAATAGTATAAGGGCCACCGATCTGTTAGCCCTATTCATGGTGAAGTTAGTGGGCCCATATCTAGCTAGGCTAGATGTGAACATGAATATTTCGTGACCTTAACGGATGTAGCATCACGTTATGGTTATGTGTTTCTTTTGAAGAACACAGATCGGAAACTTTAAGTTTCGACACGAAGTAAATAAACAGATCGGCTATAGTATTATTCCGCCACGGTAAGACCGTAATGGAAAATACTTAAGCAGTAAGTTTCATACGTACATGAAAGAGTACGGTATTCTTTCATATGAGGACTCCTCCCGAGACACGTCAGTTAGACGGTGTGTCCGAACTAAAACCGAATTTTGTTGGACATGATAAGGTTTATCACGAGTCGCTCTGAGCTACTGTTTCCTTCAATAGGATATGTATTAACAGTGCAAAACTTATTTAGAATAAGGTTCCATATAAATCTGTTTGACAGATGTCATATAGGATATGAACAGGAAAGAAACGGGTTTCTCATTCCTGATAATTTGGGTATGCCAGGCATAACGTTTGGATGATACCAAACTAAAAGACCCAAATTGGATAAGTGCCAATATAGGTTATCCTAAGGGAAACCATAAGTATAGTACTTATAAATCTCACATGAGAACAATGTGATTGTTGCTCACCATGCGGTTTTTCCTGAGAGGAATACCGATATGCAGTGGTCAGTGGGAGGATAGTGATACTCGATGAAAATCGGAGTAATACTGTTCAAGGCACGAAGTCCTTAATGGAACACAAATAGTTCATCAATGATGAATCTGTACCATTAATCTTCAAATACACAAGAACTTCGTAGATCGGATAGAGTCAGAAAACAACCTAGGGTATGGGTTTCTGATCTAACCTCATAAAGATGTCAATCTTATGAGGTATATCCACCGACTACGTTTTGAGGAAGTGATACAAGGTATCGACTCCCTATTATGGCAAAGTGCCATGAGTCCGAAATGGATTCCATGTATAACAACTATTTTGGATACTAGTTGTTGTACCACAAGGCATTGTGCCTATTGGTACATTAAACGTCTTCAAGGAAGACATACATGGAAGGCAACATACCAACGTACAAAGCTGGGCTTTTGACGGAAAGGTATCGTTATCAACATTGTGTTAATAACGGTTCAACTTTTACCTGTTGCCATGGTAAATCCATTTTGAAGATGCTTGTTGATAACTGCGTATTTCATTTATGAAATGTGTCAGTTGTAGATCAAAATCGCTTTCCTGAAAAGGAAACCTTTTGGAGGATGTTTACAACATCCTGACGATTTTGTATAACCGACAAACAAGGTTTGCGGGTTATTCGATCCATGTTTGGATTGAAGCAAGCATAAGGTTCTTGGAACTGTCGTTTTGAAATAATCATAATGGTTTATGATTTGAATCAAAACGAAATAATTCTTGTGTATATAAGGAGGTTAGTGGGAGGCGCACTGACAGTGAAATTCCCATAAAGCAATTGGTGAAAGCTTGGCTTTCATAGATATTCTTTCATAGAAATTCTCCGTAGAATTCTGGGGAGTAACAACCTTTATTCAAGGAATAAAGATCTACTGGGATAGATTTGGAGTTGTTAACACTCTCTGGGAAATTGTACATTTAAAATGTACTTGATAGGGTGTCTCATACGCTTCGAGCATATGGAGTCACAATCAGGTCAATCCAAGTGATAGTCACTGGATTGAAGATTAAGAACATCTGTTAGTATCTCAGAGAACTAAAGATGCTGTCTTAAACTATGGAGAAGGAGAACTTGAAGTGACTGGGATCACTGCTGCAAGTTTCCAAACAATTAAATACTACGGTACTATAAAGTTTGAATAACGGGACAGTGAGCTGGAAATATTCCGAGCAAGATAACTGTTGCCGAATAAACAACAAATGCGGATTATTGCTGCAGCTGAGGCAGCAATAGAAGCCATTTGGATCGAAAATAAATCTAATTAGATTAGATATAGTTCTGTTAGCAGCTGAGCTAGGCGTCAGCACAGGCTAAGGAATTAAAGGTCTCATCGACGATCCAGATATATACTTCTATATCATCTGATTCGTTCGGATCATACATCGTGGCGATGTGATGATCGTGTAAATCGCGTCAGACGATAATCAAGCAAATCCGCTGACGAAAATCTTTCCTCAGCAATTTGAGCGAACCGTACATAGTTCGGGTGTAGGACACTTGAGTGACTCGCTATGTGCCAAGTGGGAGATTGTTGGACAAAATGACCCATAGCGTCACTATTTGCACAGATCATTGTGTTGTTGTAGCAAATTAACTATGTGACAAGGAAATTGCACTCTCATCATTTGTGATTAGATCACCTAATATATAAATGAAGAGAGGTCCCTATGATTAGTTCCTGGACTGAGAATGATATGAGACAGTATCAGTCCCCGAAGGATTAATCATTAAATATCCCTAGCCGGAGTATTATCGAGACTGGACATCGATAATGCGGAATAGGCTAGTATTGCACTTGTGTGCGTTGTGAGGGCACAACGGCATAGTTCTCATATATATAATATTGGATACTTATGCAAGTGCGATAGGAGGTCGTGTTTCACCGATGGTACGGGAAACAGCTTCGCTCTGGATAGACCCTTCGGAATCCCATTGGTATTATGACTATGTGTCTATGGGAGGCCGAAATCAAGGTAGGTGTGTATAGTCTTAACCTGAGACTTGCATCGCTAATACTTGCGATAATCGGTAGACTTTGGTCTTGGTGGTACAGGCTTTAACCGGTTCTGCGTACACCACTTCTGGGTTTATCAGAGAGTCGTAGTGTATTGGATGTGATGTCAAGACGGAAGTATCACTCCAGTCATAGTGGAGATGATGTCACGCAGGATACGGTATTAGTGCTCTTAAGTGCTGCGCGGCCATTGGGATATTATGACAAGGTCATGTATATCCGATTATAGAGACTAGTTACCAGACATCCGAAATGTGCTTCGTACGGGATAGACACTTATCCAGCCCCAGGCCTAGCACGTGACTATCCGATACTGGGCCGATATGCACAATACAATCGTATACTACGCTTGATACAGATCTTAATATTCTTAAATGGATATGTCCGGAGAATTGGGTAGACTTGGTGCTTTGCTAGGAGTCGACCTTGTCTCGTAAATCGGTAGAACGTAGTACTTGGTACGTACGTGATTCGGATACTCCGACGACCGTATTTACTGCCAACTTATCCGGAGATCTCATGGGTCGCTTCCCGATAACCACCGATGACGCACAACTCGCACTCTTGAATAATCTGGGATTATATAGAAGAGAGAGAAAATTAATCTAGGATTAATAACGGAGATATTTTATCTAGGATAAAATATCGTCTAGAGAGAGATAACGATTAATTCGGAATTAATCGATAAATTAATATATTCGATATATTAAACGAAATTAGATTTCGACGCGGAATTAAAATTAGATTTTAATTCGGGCGAACGAATTAATTTAGAATTAATTCGTTAGCGACGTGAATAGTGAATTCGCTAGGCGTAATCATTTAATTACGACGCGACGGAAAAATCGTTAATTTGGAATTAACGAACCCGAGCCCGAGTGTGATTGCGAGCGCATTCGTATTTCGAATTCGAGTGCGGCATCGCAAGTCGCATCAAGCGTCAAATCATTCGTCACATCAAGCGTCAAAACAATGTCACTTTGAGTGATTGTGATTGATTGATGTGATGATTGATTGAAAGACATGTCACTTTATTAAAGTTGATATGACTTGATGGACTTTGATATTGAGTGGGAACACTCAAGCTTATTACATTTAATGTTTTGACTTTTTGAAAGTTAAATTAATGGTAAATCATTAATATTTTTTGGAAAATATATAAACAAAATGATTTACAACTTTTTGTAATAACTTAACACATTTCTTTCTCTCTCATTTTGCTCTCTTCTCTCACGCCCAAATGGGCATTTCTTCACTGGTTTTGAACCAGAAAAAGTGAGCTTTAGGGAAGCCAAGAGGGTTTTCATGGTGAAAATTCAAGTGCTAGCACACTTACGAGTCTTGCGAAGGTGGTAGGGAGGTCCGACCATGAGCCGGGATCCGTCGGACGAGGCTTGGAGCTCCGTTTTCTCAACTCAAAATCTGAAAACGTGGACAGTGGACTGCTGCAGTGGGCGCCTTGGCAGTGCGTTTTGGCCTTCAATTCGTCTCAAATCGACTCAACCGATCGATGTGAGTATTCCGCTACCTCCGTTGATGTATTCACGCATTGTTTTCATTGCTTGTATGATCTTGGGACCTAGATTTAAACCAACATAAGATGCCATAGATATGTGTCATCGTGAAAAATCTTTGGCCGTTTAGTTTTAGGTTTCTCAACCTTAAACATTTCAACATTGAGCAGTGACCTATGTGTTAACGGTCTTAACACATACAAGTTATTTTCTGAGTTTCTCGTGCATATAGTTAATCCATTTCTACCAATAATAACCAAATTGCTATTAAAAGAAACTGAATATCCATCATCCAATAATTTAGAAACAGAAATTAAATTCCTACGAACACTAGGAATGAATAACACGTTGTTCAAATTAAAATAACTATTATTCATGAAATTTAAACTAGAAACTCCCACTGCTCTTGCTGAAACGACATCCCATGTCCTGACCCTCATGGCGTAGTCACCTTCAGCAACGTCCCTCCATGAATCAAGTAGCTGCAAAGAAGAACAAGCATGGTTAGTGGCTCCAGAATCAACAATCCAAGCGGATTTATCATCCTCCACTAATAGAGATTCAATAACGAGTAAATCATATTTACCTGTGTCCTTTTTCTCCTTCAGCTCAGCAAGGTATTTAGGCAATTCCTTTTCCAATGCCCATTCTTGTTGCAGTGGAAACATTTTCCTTTGGGCTTGGCATCCTTGGAGCCTTTCTTGTTCTTCTTCTTCATGGGCTTTCCCTAAGCCTTCCTAGTGCTTTTCTTCTTCATCTTTGCAGATTTAGAAGACTCGGCAACATTTGCCACAACACCGGACTTACGAGGATCCACAAGCATGGACTCGTAATGGGTGAGCTGATTAAGCAGATGGGTCAAAGTAAAAGTCAACTTGTTCATAACATACTTGCTTTTAAACTGTATGAAACTTTTCGGAAGAGTTTCCATAATCATGGTCACCTAGCTACGCTCGTCAATACGAGCTCCATGGGTTTCAGTAGTGTTGAGATAGGTCATCATCCTCAAGACGTGCTATCGGACTGATGTCCCATCCTTTATCCTAGCAGTCATCTCTGAGACCATGGGCTCATGGCGTTGACGCTACAAAGGCTGCCTAAACGTGCCCTACAATGACTCCATCATTTGAGATGTTAGAGCCATAGGTTCATGTTTATAGCAAGAACCTCAGACATCCCTACTAGTAAGTAGCAGCGGGCTTTCTCATTTGCTGCGACCCATTTCTGGTAGGTATTGCACACAGCTTGGCCAGCATTTCTGGCCGGCTCGGGAGGACTCTCCTCCGTCAGGACAAATTTTAGGTCTTCACAGACCAGGATAGCGTTCATGTTATTTTTCCACTTAACATAGTTTTCTCCCATTAGTTTATCATTTGAGAGTATAGAAATAATTGGAGAAACCATGGCTGAAAAATAAATAAACATGCATTTAACATTCATTCATCGCATATTAAAATCATCAAATAATTTTAGCATAAAATTAAACATGATGCATGATGCATGAACCATGAATAATGAATTAGAAACATAATAGAATTACTATTCCATGGAAATCTATCATCCCACAAGTAAGTGCCACTGTAGGGTAGGTTAAGTACTTGCATGAAAGATCGAGACAATCTCAGTCAATTTAACATATGCGGGAATAACTCTTATTCCTATATTAACCAACTACTGTTTCATTCGATCAAGGAATTTATTAACAGTTAATTATTCCTTTGTGAGTGTAACACGTCATTCCGAGATTCCTGGACTTAACGAGTGAAGTGCCGCCGTAGGGTAGGTCAGTTCACTAGATACATCTAGAATCCATATCCTCTCGAAACCCAAACCTGATATTGACCCAAAAATGGACACCATCCGCAGGGGGATGAAAACAAAGCCGTCTCGAGGCGCCTTTTGCATCTCACGTTTTTGGACTAAAATTAAGGTTTCTATCTATAAAATATCTAATATTTTATTTTAACTAGTGTGGATAAATTTATGGCTGCTAAATCATAATTTTTATTTACACCAGTTTGACATAAGTGACCTAACCAATTTTAACTCTTGAAAATTGCATCACTAATATTCCATTAGTCTCTACTAATAGTTTTACTCAATTAAACTAATTTAATTAGAGTGGTATTAGTGAGCTATTATATTTTAACTATTAAAAAAAAACTAGAACACTAATAAGTTTAAAATTTATTGAATTCTAAAAGGTCAAAATTTTAATTAAAAATTTTAATAAATCTTAGTGCGTTATAAAATCCAATGGTACGTGGAATTGTATCCCGAGTGCAGACCATATTACAGTCCATTCGGATTCGGCTATAGAATTTATATCCGGGTTTCCATCCTATATACCAATGGAATTTATTATGCACCAATTAAGCCCAATATATTAGTAATCAAATTTTAAACCATAAATTCAATTAATCTAGTTAATTGATTTCCAGGCATATCATATTCTAATTTAAACATTTTAAATTACATAAAATCATATTTTATGTCTATAATGATAATGCATCTAAAACATGTTACGGCATGTAAATGCAAGAGTTGACACCCTAAGCTATATGACATGTTATTCAAACAATTCGAAATAAACATACATATAACATAAAATATTTTGCATTGACCGGGCTCTTATTTTTCCTATACTAATCTAATTAGTACATAAGATTCACCAAGGCATTCCTTGGTCTTCAAATCCCGCTCCAAAGTGGTGTTGGCTCCTTTTGCGACTTCGGTGCTCCAAATTACAAGAATTGAAATTTTACATTGAAAAATAAAAATTACAACAAATTTAAACAATGGCCTAATGGCCTTAAATCCAAAAACAAAACCAACTACAAAAATAAGAGCCGGAAAAATTTACGACCAATGCCAAAATCGATTAAGGTGTGAAGAGGCAAGTAGATGCATCACCTAGTTGCTTGCAAAAACTATTTACTTAGCTTGTAATTTGACTTGGCTGAATTGGAAATTGAGTTAGTTACATTGTAACTAGATCATTTATACTCATTTGCAAGTTGAAAGGTAGACATTACCACATTACCGAATTGATTATATGAGTTACATTGTCATTTGAGTTATATTTACATGTATTGAAAGTGCTAATGATATCACTTGAAAATTACCGAATGTGGTAATCTTGTTATTTGCATTGTATTTCATTTGCTTTGTATACACTTTGAGTGTGAGAGACAAAAGAAAAGAGTGAAAAAAAAAGATAAAAAAAAGGAGAACAGAAAAAAAAGTGAGACAAAACAATAGCGAGTGATCACAAGATTGGCTAAGTGTCACAAGATTTGTTTGTGCATTTAGCTAACTTGTCTTTTTTTTCTTACTCCATGCATTCTAGCATAGGTCTCTTTGATGGGTCTTCATTATAATTATTCTCATTCGCATTATTCCAGCTGCCATATATACATTATTGGTTCATTGTGTTTCATGTTAGCTTGAGGACTACACTGGTTGGGTATTCTTGGACTGATTTTGATTTGCATTTGAATTTAGGAAGAACTCATTAGTGGAAAAAGGCAGTGAGTGTGAGCACAGTATGTTGGA
>SKCR01054223.1:0-30189 GCA_019454045.1 Zanthoxylum bungeanum | reverse complement strand
CATGATTTTTAACATAATCAATATTTAATCATTTCTTTCATAGGAAACTATAAGCTTTTCCAAAACTAAATCATTTAATGCGTAAACTTAAAATTCATTTAAGAAAACATAAATAACTTTATACTTTTGAAAAACATCAATGTTACAAGCTTGTCCACGCACCTGGCGAGTTGTACTACTGAGTAGAGAAACTACATTACAGGACTGTCCCCGCCAATGCTATCTCGATAACCTAAAGAGACATAAAAATCTGTTGTAAGGAATATGATCCTAACTAAGAGTAGGAAAAAATATATGCAAGAAATGTGATTTAAATACTCTCGTAATCCTAATGGGATTTCGGTAAAGTCCCGTCTATAATGCGGACTACCATTATACAATCCATCCTTATCAAACTTACAACCATCAATATTCATACATCCACATATCAATTCAACATCATTAGCCTAAATCTCGAGTTTATAATAGCTTTCCTGCACATATTCTTACTCGACCATATTTTTCGATCAAGTCTGTAATTTAAATTCCAACCATATAGCAACCATTTAAATAGCTTAAGTAAGTAAATTAATCACATTTTATGACCAATTAGGGTTATGAAATATATAATAAGCATAAATTGAATATGATTATGAATTACACAAAAATCAAGATTCGAAGGTCTGTATTTGAGTGGAAGGGTTAAGACAACACAGAGGAAGACTCATGGGGAAAAGATCGAAATTATGTCCAGCGCATGGGTCACATGCACTGTGATTAGTTGTAAAGAATCATTGACATGTCGACAATATAAGATATGCGACTTGGAAACTTAACGGTGTAATCTATGTTTCCTAAGCACAACTCGAATAGCTTACGATTGAGGGATTTTTAAACATATGTGATGACTTCGACTTGTATAGTTCAGAAAGGTCGTTCGTGTTCTTCATAAATTCGGAGGTGGTCGAATTTCGTACATATGAGCTAGGCTTATATGAAAAACATGTCTGAACTTAAAGAGTCTCACAATATGAAGTGTACTTGTTGAGCACTTGAGTAGCCGATTATGTTTGATAATAAGTAATATTTGATATTATAATTATCAATCAAAGTAAATAAGTGTTATTAAATAACATTAATTATTTACTAGACCAATTGTGATTAATTAGATAAATCCAAATTAAAATCATAGAAGGGCTTTGTTGTAATTTCATAAATTAATCAAAGTGGTAGACAAAGTTACACCTAATATGTATATTTGAACAAATTAGATTAAGCGCACCTAAAAATTGATTAGATCTTTTATTAATTAAAAAAATACATGAGCTTGATTATAAAAGGCAAGCTTGAGTAAGTTTTTTATTAAGACAAAGCATAAGAAAAATTAACTTAAAGAAAATATTTGTGAGAAAAGCTTTGTAAATTCTCTACATTTTCAACAAGGAGAAGAATATTGGATCTTAGAATCAAGCTTACTAGGTAAATTTGATATTCTCTAAAACTATATTTTTCACTAGTGAGTTGTTATCATTAGTGAATCATATAATGATGTATTAGCATTTTCTACATAATAACATAGCTTGAAGCTAAAATTAGGTTAATGAATTGTGTATAAATGCTTTGGAAGCATAAGCACAATATGCTTGTAATTGAGTCAAATATGTTTATGTTGGACATGAAACATAAAAGTAGAGTTTGGAACTCTAGATGAAAGCTTTAAGCAATGTCTAACATTCTAGAATCACTTGACCACCTTTAAGTGACCTAGAATTGTTCATGAGTCACTTATTTATGAGATTCTTGTTTGGTTTGTATTTAGAATACATCTATGTTTATTCTATAACATGTGTTGATGTTGGTTTTGATGTTAAAATTGGATTTTGAGTGTATTGAAATGTTTGGAGAAAGTTGGAAGTGTTTTGTATTGGATCCAAGTAGAAAATGCTTTCTGCCAATATTTTACACAGGCTAGCATCACAACACATGTCGTTGCATGGCGCGACGCTACCCTTTCGACATTGAGTGTCGCGATGTTGAAGTATGTGCAACGCGATGCGCCAAGACTTGGTGCTCTTGCACAACGTGCATCGCAACACCCATGAGTGCTGAAACTTCATTTTCTCCATTTCGGAGTTTCTGAACTCTGATTTGTCCTAGAAGTTTTTCCTATGTACTTGTAACGAAATATACTATTCCATTAAATTATTTAAAAATACATCCATGCTTTATATCCAAGTGTTATACCCATTTCCACTACGCGGGGTACCGATCCGATCTTAGGGGTTCCATCCGCCCCATCAAACATAACTAGATCACTCATATCAAAACATAATAAAAGTTTTTTTACTGTTGGCCCAACCGTTCTCATTAAGCAGAAATGGATGAAATGCATCAGAAAAATAAAATGGAGGATTTACTTATCTTTTGAACCTGTAAAATGAAGAAATGAGTAAGCTCACGTTTAGTGCACTAGATTACAATTTAGTGTCGTGAATAAACAAGTAACAAAACAGATA
The DNA here is from genome assembly GCA_019454045.1 of Zanthoxylum bungeanum. NCBI lineage: Eukaryota > Viridiplantae > Streptophyta > Magnoliopsida > Sapindales > Rutaceae > Zanthoxylum > Zanthoxylum bungeanum. Next base: position 27,694 of record SKCR01054223.1, on the reverse strand, counting down.
GAATAAGTATTTAATGATACAAATTAATATATAAAACTATACGCAGACGTATAAATCATTCACAATTCCTTCATGGTAAATATAAATCTCATTTTTTGTAAATCTTATTTTTGCATAGAACTAAAACAATTCTTCATTATTCTATATACATACTCATGACATCATGACAAAACTGATAATATAGGACTTTCCCAAGATAAATAACTGACATCCGGAGCAAAACTGGCAACATGAAACCTTATCTCATGATAAATAAATTTGACACATATGTATACGAAATGTATCTTAACATAAAAATCATTTTCTAAAACATATGCTCATTTATCTTAAAGTTATGCAAGCATTCTCATAAACTAAAAACTCATGATTTCTATCATAATCAATATTTGATCATTTTTTTTTCACAGAAAACTATAAGTTTTTCCAAAACTAAATCATTAATGCATAAACTTAAAATTCATTTAAGAAAATATACATAACTATATATTTTTGAAAAACATCAATGTTACAAGTTTATCCATGCAATTAGCGAGCTGTACTACCGAGTAGAGAAACTACATAGCAGGAACGTCCTCGCCAACGCTATCTCAATCACCTAAAGAGACATAAAAATATGTCGTAAGGAACATGATCCTAACTAAGAGTAGATGATATAATATGCAAGAAACATGACGTAAATGCTCTCGTAATCCTAAACGGATTTCAGTGGAGTTTTGTATATAATGCAAACTATCATTATACAATTCATCCTCATCAAACTTACAACCATATTCAATTCTTAATATTCATACATCCACATATCAATTCAACATTATTAGCCTAAATCTCGGGCCTACAATAACTTTCCTGCACACATTATTACTAGACCATATTTTTCCGATTAAGTCCAAAATTTAACTTCCAACCACATTTTAGCCATTTAAATAATCTAAGTACATTAATCACATTTTAAGATTAATTAGGTTTTCGAAACACATGACGCATAAAGCGAATAAAATGATGAATTACACGAAAATCAAGATTTAGGTAACTGTTTCTATACATAAGGGTCGGACAGCATGGAGGAAGACTCGGGGAGAAGAGGCGGAAATTTTTCCCACCGCCTGGGCCACCACGCGCCGTGATTTCTGCCCGCGCATGGCTACCACACATTGTGGCTTCTGCCCGCACTTGAGTTCCTACTCCTCCTATAGTTCCAATGCCACCGACGGTTGGTTAATCAAAGTTTCAGATCAACGAGAAATTAAAAAAAGCATATGAAAATTTCTTACCGTGAAATCACCGAAAATTGATCATTTTCGATGCTAATACCACTGTCAAAATGCTCATCTCGTCGAGCTTTATAATTATTGGTGTCCATGTACAAATAATTCATTCTATTTTTTCGCTATCTGTTTTTTCGTTTTGTCCATCCTAAGTGAAACAGACGATAATAATAGTGAAGATAGCCTTATGGAGAGAGTGCTGATGGAAAGTCTAGGCTGTGAAAGGTCCCCAGACAAGGTTCCTAAAATTTTGGCAAAGGGGAGCCTGCAAATAGTAAACAAACAACGTGTGAAGAGACAGTGCCATAGGGGTATTTGGCTATGACACTTTCATGGTCAAGATATATAGTTGTAGTAAAATGGTGATTCTCTCACCATAAATGAGCCTTGCATGTGTTATTATTGAGAGGTCCCCAAGGGGTGTGGCTTGGTGGTGTAGGGTCCAGGATCTCACCTTGAGGTTCTGGGTTCGAATCCAGGGGGTGCACTTCTTGTAAGAGCCTGGGACAGCCGGTGGTTTTACCTGCGCCGCGGCCCAGAATGGGTAGTTTGGTGGTGGGGTTTCCATCGTTTCCAAAAAAAAAAAAAAAAAAAAAAAAAAAAAAAAAAAAAGAAAAGAGTGTTATTAGAGAGAGTGTTTTTATATCAAATTTATCATTATTCCTTTTGATATATATATATATATATATATATATATATATAATATATATATATATATATATATTGATATTTTAAGTGACAAGTGTTAGTTGGCTCTTCTCATCCTTAAGTAAGGACATTATAGGGATTTTGCTAGGGACCTAGGGCATTAGTTTGATGCCTGCTTGATGAGAGATTCTTTGGTGCAATAGTAGTATGGGTGACGTGGTACCACAAACGAATTAAAAAATGACATGTAGAGTTTTTTCACTTATTTTTTAGTTATTTTTTAGCACGCTTGGCTGTGGATAATTGGCTTATTACATGGATGACGTGGTACCACTGTTGCATAGAAGATTTTCTCCTGCTTGATAGATGAATTTGTAAAATGGATTTGTATGCTATAGAGATAAGTATATTTACAATTTCTGTGCTCCGCTTAATTTAAAAAAATACAACTTTTTATTGGATAATGTTAGTGGTGTAACTATTTCACCTCCACTTGGCATTTGATTGTTGGGCGTCTTGATATAGCAGGAATATAAGATGAGCTCGTGGTTGCCATTTATAAAATGGTGATTTGTTTGGAGTGGTCCCCCCAACCCCACCCACGTCACCCCCAATCAAGGGAGGCACTTTCTACGTGTTAGGCGCTTATCGAGAATCCCTGACATTTTGGTACGATTTTTAAGATAAAAACGAATGACCAAAATCTATAGATTCTACAATATAATTAAATTTTTTAGTGGAGTAGAAAGGTAAGTGACAGTGATATATGATTTAATATTTTTTTTTTTAATTATTTTTTTAATTATTTTTTAATATTTTAATATGATAATAAATCATTACTGATGTCACTCCCGCATTAAAATCACCGAAGAAACGCCGCTGGTACCGACAAGACGCGCCAACTCCCAAGCATAACAAACTGACAAAGCCCCTCATTATCATCATTATTTTAATCTTTCTGAAGCGTCACTGGTCACTCTTAAGTAGTTTGATGAAATATTAAAATGATAATGAATATAAAATATCACGTTTGTTTGTTCGGTCATATCCAATACTCCAAAAATTCAATTATTGAACTCGTAAATAACTATAATTAATTATATAAGCAAAGCATCATAGCCGAAGCCCGAACAAACAAAACTCAAATCTCTCTTCTGTATCTGTGAATTGCAATGGGGAGTGAGGAGGAGACGACGACGAAGAAGGAGGTGTTCGATCCGGAGGCGGCTGGCTTGCTGATGAAGGAGCTGAGAGGAACTTTTGCGACCGGAAAAACGAAGAGTTACGAATGGAGAGCGGCTCAGTTGAAGAATTTGGTGAAGATGCTTAACGAGCGCGAGCCGGAAATCGTCAATGCTCTTCGTGAAGATCTCGATAAGCCGGAACTTGAATCCTCCATTTTTGAGGTCGTTACACATCTCTTCCTCTGCTTTTTAATTTTGTTAATACACTCTGTTCTCTTAATCAAGTTTTCACATAGTAATAATATTACTATTATTTTCGAGTTAAATTTCAACGACTATTATTTAATTAACGTTATTTTTTTTATTGTAAGGCACCGTTTCAGTTAACTTATCATATTAAGAGTATAAATTATTTTATAAGTTGATAGATACCTAATAACATAGGTTTTACTTGAGTTTAGTTTGGTGTTATATATGAGGAGTTGGCGACAGTGGTGTAAATTTGCTTTAAAGTTGGGATCTAAAATCTAAAGAAATATATATATATATATATATATATATATATATATATATATATATATCTTTTATGGGTAGTGTTTATTTTAAAAACTAACATAAGACCTAAAAAATTCAAGGTAACTCAAGCTCACTCATGTGCTAAATAATGCTCTCAAGCAGTAGCATATCCAAAAAAATTAGTTGAGCTCTGTTTGGTATTGTTATTAAAAAAGTGGGGGTCAACAAATAGTTGTTCATAAATGATGTTATGTAATTTTATTTTATACTAAAAAATAGTCACACCGTGTTTTTCTAATATTTTGATGGTATGAAAAAACTAAGTATTTTAGCTTTTGTAAACTCAGTTTGTTTTAAAAATTACGATTAAAAATCGTAATTTTTTTTTATCATTAACCAAACACTTAAAAATTGAGTTATTGATCAAAATACAGTTTTGTAAATTTTGATTTTCACAGAATGAAATATGTTAGATACTCTTCATTATAATGGGACAAATCAAAGTTATCTCATTAATAAATAAAAGTTTTCATCAATTTATAGGACACATTCCCCGTTCGCGCTTTGCTTTGCGCACTGCGTTCAAGTGGTAATTAGTTAGAGACGTGGTCCTACTTTGGTGTGCTATTATTCATGGGTAGTTTGTTGTGCATTTTCACATAATATGTATGAAATTTGTATATGATTTTGATTCCGTGCTGAGTTTCCTTTCCCATGAAATTTAATCACTGTTCCTCTGATGGGGTTGTTTAATTGTGCTGCCACCATCGATGTCTAATTGTCTAGAATGGAATCTTTTAAATCAACTTAGGGAACATTATGGTTAGGCAAAGGCTCTGGAGGATTGTGGAATGAGCAATAATAGAGAGATAAACAATGATTAAACGGGGATAAAAACATAATTAAAACTATGTTATTATTATTGTATTTAAAAAAAAAAGGAAAAAAAGTCAAAATGACATAATTTTGATGTTATTTTTATTCCAGTCTAGTCCTCGTTTTGTCTCCCTATCATTTTATCATGGAATTTACAGTTGATATAAATGAAAAACTTCACCACATGTTTGATTTTTTTTCCGCAGGATATTCTGTTATCATTAAATTTTTTGTACTTTCTTTCTCTTTACACCAATATTGCTTGAAGATGGTTAGATAGTGTAAAATGGCAAGGGTTTGGGTTCTTTATGTGAAACTTTTTATGAGTAGATGGCAGTAGCATTAATGATACAACTCCTTAGCTTGAGAGAAACTTAAGTATGGATGGCATGCCATTTCATCACGTTGAGGTGGTGCATTAGGCTAATATGTTCTATCATTTGACAGAATAGGTGAACTCATGTGAATAATATATATATTTTTTATATTTAAATTAGAAGTTGTGATACACACTGAAACTATTAGGCTCACATGGCCCCTGGTGCACCACCTCAGCTTGCTGGGCGGGTGCGACAGGCTTACATAAGTTCTCTCCACTTAGCCCTGACAAGGTTTGGCAATTTTATTGACTTGGAATCAACATGTAGAGCACAGGTCTTCAATTTTTGTTTCTTCTTTTAAAGGAACATATGTAATTTCCTGCCTTGGGACATATCTGTTATTCTGTTGTAAGAAAGCTTGCTTGGTTTGCCACTCTTTTCTGTGGTTGCTGATAGGTTGATAAGTTCTTTGATTGATCAAGAAAGTTCTTTAGATAGCAGAGCTCTGTTCATTTACATATGCCCGATTCTGAACATTGAGATATATTTGTCTAGGGGAAATCCATATATGGGACTCAGTTAAGTTATTGTGGTTACTCAACTAAGAGTCATGCCCAACTACTTTGGAAAATATACAGGGACGTGTAGATGGCTGGAATGTGAACTTAAAAATTGGGTGCAGGGAGGAAATATATGTCAAAGAGTCAAATAATTCCAAAAATTAATAGAAATTAGGATTAATAGGATTGATATTTAGGAATCATGATCTCCTAATTGTGAGAAATTAGAGAATCACCTATTTAGATTACTTTTGATTAAAAAGTTAATGTAGTAAACTTTGTTAGATGTACGAAATTAAACTTGACAGTTAATCTTTGAATGCAATATAGTCCTGGAGCTTCATATATTATACTTCATTTTCCTCTAGTGTTGATTGATATGGTTTGCTTGGCACTTGGCAGGTAGCTATGTTAAAGAATTCAATCGCGTTGGCGCTCAAGGAACTAAAACACTGGATGACACCAGAGAAGGCAATTTGTTCAGAACTTCCTATCTATGTGGAAAATCATCTTGTGAAAAATATTGACAGTCATCGAATTGAGTTTAATTCAACATTTTGCTCATATTGCAGGCTAAAACTTCAATTACAACTTTTCCTTCATCAGCTGAAATAGTGCCAGAACCATTTGGTGTTGTATTAATCATCTCAGCATGGAATTTTCCTTTCTGTATGTTACATCCTGGTGTTTTTTTTTGTTTGCAAATTTTAATGTTGATTATGATTTCACGTGTATCAGATCCAAATGTCTCTGTTTGTTTGTTTGTTTGTTTGTTTTTTTTTTGTTTTTCATATTTTTAAAAATTATAACTATGATTTTCTACTCTTTCCCAGTATTATCTCTCGATCCAGTTGTCGGGGCTATTGCAGCTGGTAATGCTCTGGTTCTAAAGCCATCTGAAATTGCTCCAGCCTCATCTTCATTGCTTGCAAAAATATTTGGGGAATATATGGATTCGTCTTCCATAAGGGTTGTTGAAGGGGCTGTTGCTGAAACATCAGCTCTGCTGGATCAAAAGTGGGATAAAATATTTTATACAGGTTCTTGTTCTCAAATCATTTATTTACAATTCTTCTAATACAATATTAGGATCCTCTTGATGTGCATTATAATCTCATAATCAATTACTCATGGTTGGAATGCTTAGAATTATATTTCAGTCAAATCCTTCACTTTGCATAGTCAGGAAATAGGAAATATCAGACCCTTTGCTTTTCGGCATAACATTAAAATTTTCATACTTAACTATGGATAATGTATTTAGTCACAAGTAATTCTTGAATGTAGGCAATGCAAGAGTTGCACGCATTGTGATGGCTGCTGCTGCAAAGCATTTAACACCAGTTCTTTTGGAGCTTGGAGGAAAATCTCCAGTTGTTTTTGATTCGGGCGTCAATTTAAAAGTATAGAACTTTCCCTCCATGTTCATTTACTGGCTGCAAATTCCACTGTCATTGCGTCTGACGTACTGCCATTTATTTTTATGTAATTTCAAAAGGTTGCATGTAGGCGGATTATTATGGGCAAGTGGGGTTGTAATAATGGACAAGCATGCATTTCTCCTGATTACATTATAACGACTAAAGATTATGCTCCAAGGCTGGTAAGTTTGCTCATACATGAGACAATATTGAATCTCTGTATTTATTCTCCATTAAAGCTTTTTTTTATTCTGGAGGTGGAGTCTCTGAAAAATGAACTGGAGAATTTTTACGGGAAGAATCCATTGGAATCAAAAGACTTGTCCCGCATTGTGAACTCAAACCACTTTGCTCGCCTATCAAAACTCTTAGAAGATGACAAGATTTCTGGAAAGATTGTTCATGGAGGCGAAAGGGACAAAAACAAACTGTGAGTTCTGCTGTGTATATGCTCGTTGTTATCTTTTACATCATCACTTTAGTTTCTGCTATAAACTGTGGGCCGGTTGTAACGTTATTCTTTTCTTCAATGGCAGTAGGATTGCTCCCACCCTTATGCTAGATGTCCCACGAGACTCTTTGATCATGAGTGAAGAGATATTTGGTCCTTTGCTTCCCATTCTTACGGTAGGGACTAAGCGTATTATATATTATTGGCATTCACTCTAGCATATTATAATTCTTAATCTCCTTTTTTTTTTTTAATTGCATTCTTCTCTTGAGAAGGTATGAAATCAACATGAGATTGATCTTAGATTTTGGTGGAACAGGTTGACAAAATAGAAGATAGCTTTGATATTATAAACTCAGGAACAAAGCCACTTGCAGCTTATCTATTTACCAACAACAAGAAGCTCAAGCAGCAGTTTAAGGCTGCCATCTCGGCAGGGGGTTTGGTTATCAATGACACAGCTGTACATGTAATTATTCTCTTACTTTCGAAACTAGTTTGATAAACCATCATGCATTGTTCCATTTACAAATATACACATGTAGAAGATTGTGTTGTTCTCAGTGATTAAGGTTAAAGCTAAGATTACAACTTAGAAGGGTTTCAAGTGTTGAGTTGTTACATTGAACATCCTTAGAGACAATGGTAGTGTCATGTGAAACCAGGTTCTAGTTTACGAATTGATTTTTGTGTTATGACAATGCAGCATGCTGTACATACTCTGCCATTTGGAGGAGTCCAGGAGAGTGGGATGGGAGCATACCACGGGAAATTCTCTTTTGATGCATTTAGTCATAAAAAGGCAGTTCTATCCCGGGGTTTCATGGGTGATGTGCCTGTGAGATACCCACCTTACACCAAGGACAAGCTAAGATTGCTGAAAGTTCTGCTCTCTGGTAGTCTAATTGGCATAATAAGTGCCCTGCTGGGATGGTCTAAGAGTTAAGGAGCGCGTTTCTTTCTTTACTGTAAGTTCTTTCTTCTGTATTTGTCTTCCTAATTTTAGGTACTCAAAACCATAGTATGACATATTTTTTCTTTCTTTGTATAATATCAATTTGAGCAAGATTTGATTGGTTTCAATAATGAAAGTACAGTTGAAATTTGCTGATACATTTGTATTTGTTTCATCTTATTTATTCAGTGACAGCTTTTTACTTTCTGGTATTGGAACTGAATTAGCTCCTTTTTGGGTGAGTTAGTGACAGCATTTTGGTTTTAAAAAAAAAATTGCAGCTGAAAAATGATCAAAACTGATCCACTTTGAAAATAATTATATTGAATTGGTATGCATTTTTAGTTAATCTTTTCAAAGGTTAAATAGCCTAGTTTAGTTACCATAAAAATCGGTGCTAATATTTTCAAAAACCTTTTGACATCCCACTTTCTTTGTTTGAGAAGGATGAGTGTGATGAGCTTAAAAATAGTGACTTTTCTTAGAAAAGAGTTTTGGATAGGTCTGGGCTCATACAAAAAATAAAAATTTGAAAGATAAGGGCGGCCGAGTAGGGCCACTATAAACCATCAAAACATATAATATCTTGTTAGTCGGATAGTTGATTCAATAATATCATAGCCACTCCTAATAAAAAATATGCGGATTATCATGACCCACGATAATATTTTGCTAGTCAGTAAGTCGATTCAATAATATCATAGCCATTCCTAATAAAAAATATGTGGATGATCATGGCCAGAAGAGATGTTGCCCACAAAGAAGATGGATTATGATATCTCACATGTATTTCATGAAGCTAATAGTCTGATCATTGGGGATGATACGGATCATAAATTTGGTAACTATATTCTCAAATCTTTCTCCTAATTTATAATGTTATATATATAATATAAAAATGAGTTTAGGTAACCAGTGGTGAACCTAAACATCAAGAAAAGATAACAACTGTTACAAAACAAAACACAGTGCATAAATAAATCCTCAATTCCCCTATTAAAAAAAAAAGGAACTAAACATCAACAACAATCCTCTAAAATAGAAAGAATATTTGACCGTTGGTCATCTGTTAGTTGAGTTGGGAACTCAACAAGGAACAGCAATTTCAAATTCCCTCTTGCCCCTTGTTCATCTTTGGTCGGCATTCCTTGCCCTTCAATCACCATTTCATATCCAGGGTGAATGATCTCGTCGTCAATGGACAATTCCATTTCCTCTCCGCCGAGGAGAGGGACTGTGATTGTGCAGCCGGTGATAGCTTTCACTAACGGAATTTCCACCGCCAGTTCAAGATCATCGCCGTCTCTACTGAACAACTGATGCCGTTTCTCCGCAATCACGAAGATAACGTCTGCTGTTGCCTCGTTTCCCTTGCCTTCAAATGTAATCTTTGTTCCTTTCTTCCATCCTGGCTCCACTTTTATTGATACCACCTCCTCCTCTTGAATCAGTTGCCTGCCAATACCAATATTAATGAGTTGAAATCAGAATGTTCTTAAGAAGATAACTCATTTGGTTAGCCTTTCGCAGACACGATATAGAACTATTTTCTTTCTTAACTAGCAATCTTGAGTTTTGGAGGATACTAGGGGACTTTATTGATAAAATATTTGGGCATAAAACACACTGTAAAGTACAACTGGTCTTAGATTTCAATACTAATTTTGTGACTAGTTTAATTGATAAAATTTCTTGAATTAATATACAAGACATGATATTTGAATCTGCAGGTTCAGAAGAAAAAACTTATTTTGCTTAAATTAAAAATAAAAAGGTTAATTGTAGGAAAAAGGATGTTGAAGATTATAGTCAATTTTAATATATTTTATGGAAGGTTTTTCCATTTTTTTGTGTTATTAGAATCTAAACACAATATAAGAGTTGAACTGTAAGAAAAGAAAAAAGGGAAAACAAGGTTAGGTTAATAAACAAACCCGGAGCTTGTAATAGCATCTCTTGTGATCTTGATCTTCCTGGTGCACCCAAAGCACAATTCCTCAAGCGTGCACTCAAGAATCTTCTCCACAGCCGGAGGCTTAACCGGCATCCCGGTTGAGTTGGAAAACATGATCGGAGTGGCGCTCCTCGGGCTCGCATTTCGCGAAAGAGCCGGAGAGGCTCCTGGATTACCACTTAACTCGGAGCTTTTCCGGCTTATGTTTCTATATAAAGATGATGGTGTTGGTGAATGGCTTCTTCGGCTGGCGCTTCTTGAGTGAGGAGAGGGACTCCTTCGGCGGCTGCTGCTTCTTGAGACATGAGAAGGCCAAAAAAGAAAGCCGCCGTTATTTACACTCCGGCGTCTGGAGAAACATCCGGAAGACGTCGGAGTCTCGCCTCCGATTCCGTCAACGTTGTAGCTATAGCCGTGCATGGTTTCTTCTGTGTCCTAAAATGAAATTTGAGATTTAAAAAAAAAAATGATGAATGCAGATTCGTGTATAAAGACAAAAAAAAAATTTATATGATTTGTGGGTGTATATATATCATTGTTGTTGAGATAATCATAATGCATGCATACTATAAAAACAAAATAAATTAGTTTTTTAAAAAGATTTCAACTCTAAAAAGAAATCAATTAATTATGTTAAAAAAATTCGGACAATTATTCTTAAAAGAAACCCTAATCTATATTAACAAAAAGCAAATATACGAACCTTATGTGGGTGTATTGAGCCTCCATCATCGGCATCGGGCTTCGAGTCGTGTTTGTGTTCGTATTGAGATTTACTTTCCTCGTTTTTCTTTTTATTATGCCATTTTGTGAATAATAATTTGTAAAATTTGAAAAGAATATGAATGGTTGAATCTTTCTTTTTAGATTCGGAAATGATGGAGGCATCTGTTTGATTAATGCCAATGTGAGAATTATTTTCTAGCATTATAGAACCAAAAATATGATAAAGAAAAAGAGATTAATTAAAGAGAGAGATAAGGATGAAGAAGATGTTTAATTATCCACGAGATGAAGGCATGGTAAAGCGTTTTGAGAGGCATTTTCTTGGTTTGTATAAAATTTGTCTGCACAGGATATATTGGATATTATGGAGCTTTTGTGATTATTTATAGTTTCTTGTTTTTTAGGGCTAGGGTTTGCTGTGAATCATCTATATTTATTATCAAATGATAGAAATTAATAATGCCAAATCAATTTTTTCGGGAAATGTTTATATGGGTTCACGATATTCCTTTTTTTAAGTAGAAAAGAAAACCCTCAAACCTTTTTTATAATTGGGGGCAATGACATCGAATCCCTAATGTTTTTCGTTTTCACAAATAAGAACATAGTTTGTCTATTTATATCAAATAGGTCTAATCTGTGCATAATAAATTCTTTACTTAGCAATATCGAATGTCCCTGTATAATTTCTTGTAATATTTCCCATACTGTTGGTATTTTTTTCCCCCAAGTTTTATACTTAACATTGTTGCAACATAAGCTTCTTTTGCATCAGCAAGATCCAGCTTCTTGAGTAAACGAATGCGTTTGGTTCACAATAAACACACACTCAACGATGAGAATCAATAACAAATCAGAAACCAGAGAAACCAAGATCAATTACACCAGAAGCATTTAAACAAACACCATGTAAATACAAAGAACAAGCACAACAACAGTGCACAAACAAGCAAGTTTGTGAGGAAGTTCAGAGCTTCACGCTCTTTCTATTATTTAGAGAAAAGTGCCCAGATGTGTAGAGCACATTACAAGCTATCACTCACCCGTAAAGAGAATTTTCCTGACTCCAACTATGTATCAAGTTACAAGCCCCTTAACAGGCCCTATTGGTAACCTTTTATGTAAAAATCAGTTGTAAAAAACAGAACTGATTTCTCCCCCTTTACTAACAGACTGGAACTAATTCACTTAACTCAGAATTTGAATCAATCTTCAACAAACTCCACCTTGATTCAAAATCTCTTCAAGAATCAGCTATACCTTCCTCAACCAGTTTTCATGTCCTTTATTTACCCACGTCTACAACTCCAATGCTTCTGATCAAGTCTAGGAACCTTGATACAGACAAGCAGTTAGTCAACATGTCAGCAGGATTAACTTCAGTGTGTATCTTCTGTAATTTGACAGAACCTTTTGCAACCACATCTCTAATAAAATGCTGTCTTATGTCAATGTGCTTCGTCCTCTCATGATGCTTTGGATCCTTAGCTAAATCCAAGGCACTCTGATTGTCAAAAAATACAGTTACAACCTCTTGATCAACCCCCAACTCATTAACCAGTCCTCTTATCCACATAGCTTCCTTGACAGCTTGGGTGTGTTGGAGTTTCTAGGTCCATAGGATCGAATAACAAATATGAAACAAGTGCGAATAACATCGAGAAAGAAAGCGCGGAACACTTACATCGATCGGTTGAGCGACCGCGGCAACGAACAAAAACTTCATTCTGCTCACTGCACTGGTTCGGCAGTCCACTGCAACAGCTCACTGGTTTGCGCCCTTTGAAGGTCATCGAACAAGCTCCAAGCTTCGTCGAACGATTCCCGGCTCATGGGTGGACTTCCCTATCACCTTCGCATGTCTCTCGGAGTGCTAGCTCTCTTGAAATTTGCCACAAATCACAAGCACTTTGCTTCCCCATTCACGGTTTTTGGTGAACAAGAAACCAGAAAATGTCACAGCCCCTTGGGCGTGAATGATGAAGAGAAATGGAGAGAGGAAGAGTTGTTTGGTTGGTGGAGGAAAGTGTATCAAATACACAAAATTAATTTTCCAAAATTAATTACACTTTTTCTCTTTCCAAAAGTCAAGCCTTTAAAGCTTCCATCAACTCACACATCACTTCCCATCAATCAATGAATAGTGATTGGCGTCAATCACTCAAAGTGATTGACATCCATCACTTGATTGACGAATGATGTGACGCTAGATGCGACTAGCGATTTAACGCTTGATTTGATTTGCCGCACTCGAATTCGAAATGCGAATGCGCTCGCAAATAATCTCGGGCTCGGGTTCGCTAATTCTAAATTAATGAACTTTCGGTTGCGTTGTTATTAAATCTAATTTAAGTAAATAATCATGCCAAGCATAATTAATATTCACGTCGCTAACGAATTAATTCTAAATTAATTCGTTCGCCCGAATTAAAATCTAATTTTAATTCCGCGTCGAAATCTAATTTCGTTTAATATATCAAATATATTAATTTATTGATTAATTCCAAATTAATTGTTATCTCTCTTTAATTGATATTTTATCCCAGATAAAATATCTCCGCAATTAATCCCAGATTAATTTTCTCTCTTATCATTAATTAATCCCAGATTAATATAAAGTGCGAGTCATACGTCATCGGTGAATCTTTGGGAAGCGACCCATGAGATCCCCAGAATATGTTGGCAGTAAATTCGGTCGTTGGACTATCCGAACACATAAGTACCAAGTACTACATTTATACCGATTTACAAGACAAGGTTGGCCTCTAGCAAAGCGCCATGCCTACCCAATTCTCCGGAAATATCCTTACAGGAATAAAGGATCTGTATCAGGCATAGTATACCGTAGTATTGCGTATTTCTGTCCAGTATTAGATGATCACATGCAAGGCCTGAGGCTGGTACAATGTCTACCCCGTACGAAGCATATATCGGATAACGAGCAACTAGTCTCTTTAATATCGGATAATCATGACCAAGTCATATTATCCCGACGGTTGCAACCTTATATAGAGAGCTAGTTCTGTATCCCTGCGTGATCATCAACTCTCATATGACTGGAGTGACACTTCCGTCTCGACATCACACCAACCACACTACGATTCTCGATATACCCAGAATTGGCGTACACAGAAACTGGTTAAAGCCCTGGACGACCTCAACCAAAGTATATTGATTGTCGTATGCATTAGCGGTGCAAGTCTCAGGTTAAGACCATATACACCTACCCTGATTTCGGATTTCCATAGACACATAGTCATACTACCAATGGAATTCTGAGGGGGTCTTATCCAGAGAGAAGCTGTTTCCCGTACCATCGGTGAAACACAACCTCCTATTACACTTGCATGAGTATTTTATACCCAAATATACGAGAACTATGCCGTTGTGCCCTCACAACGCGCACAAATGTAATACTAGTCTTTTACACATTCATCGATGTCCAATCTCGATGATGCTCTGACTATGGATGTTTAATGATTATCCTTCGTGGACTAATACTGTCTCATATCATTCTCCGTCCAGGAACAAATCATAGGGACCTCTCATCATTTATATATCTAGGTGATCTAATCACAAATGATAAGAGTACATTCTCCTTTGTCACATATTTAATTTGTACAACAACACCATGATCTGTACAAATAGTGACGCTATGGGTCATAATTGTCCAACAATCTCCCACTTGGCCTATAGCCAGGTACTCAAGTGCTTGACACCCGAACTATGTACGGTTGGCTCAAATTGCTGAGAAATGCTTTCTTCAGCGAGTTTGCATGACTATCATCTGATGTGATTTATTCGATAATCACATCGTCACGATGTATGATCCGAACGAATCAGATGAATATCGAAGTATGTGTCTGGATCGTTGATGAGACCATTAATTCTTTAGCCTGTGCTTACGCCTAGCTCAGATGCTAACAGGACTATATCTAATCTAATTAGATTTATTTATCGACCCAGAAGGCTTCTATTGCCGCCTCAGCTGTAGCAATAACCCGCATTTGTTGTTTATTCAGTAACAGTATCTTGCTTGGAAGATTTCCAGCTCACTGTTCCGTTATTCAAACTGTATAGTACCTTTTGCGACTTTTAGTCGTTTTATCGGTTATGAAACTTGCTACAGTGATCCCAGTCACTTCAAGTTCTCCTTCTCCATAGACTAAGACAGCATCCTTAGTTCTCTAAGATACTAACGAATGTTCTTAACTTCAATCCAGTGACTATCACTCGGATTGGCCTGTTTGTGAATCCATATGCTCAAAGCGTATGAGACACCAGGTCGCGTACATTTTTCAATGTACAAATTCTCGGAGAGTTTTATCGAAAGCCAAGCTTTCGCCGATTGTTATTTATGGGAATATCATTTCCAAGAAATGACATATTATCATTATTTTATATGACAGCCACTATCAGTGCGCTCCCACTAACCTCCTTATATACACAAGAATCATTTCGTTTTGAATTAAATCATAAACCATTATGATTACATCAAAACGACAATTCCAAGAACCTATGCTTGCTTCAATCCAAACATGGATCGAATAAGCTGCAAACCTTGTTTGCTAGTTATAGTACGATAAAAACGACATGATGTTGTAAACATACTCCAAATGGTTTCCTTTTCAGGAAAGCGATTTTGCCATTAAGTTGTCATATTTCATAAATGAAACATGCAGCTTTAGCAAGCATTATCCAAATGGATTTGCCGTGGCAACAGTTAAAAGGTTGAATCGTAATCAGCACAATGTTGATAACGATACATTTTCGCTAAAAGCCTAGCTTATACGTTGGTATGTTGCCATCCATGTATGTCTTCCGTGAAGACTTATACAATACCAATAGGCACAATGCCTTGTGGTACATCAACTAGTATCCAAACATGTTGATATACATGGAATCCATTTCAGACTCATGACACTTTGTCATAATAGGGAGTCGATACCTGGTATCACTTCCTCATACGTAGTCAATTGGTATTCCTCAATAAGATAGACATCTTTAAGAGGTGAGATCAGAAACTCATACCCCAGGTTGTTTTCTGACTCTCTCCGACTTACTCGGTTCTTGTGTATTCGAAGATTAATGGTAATAGTTTCATCCTTGATGAACTATTTATCTGTTCCATTAGGAATCAATGCCTTGAATAATATCACTCTGATTTTCATCGAGTTATACTATCCTCCCACTTAACACTGCATATCGGTATTCCTCTTAGGAAAACCGCATGGTGAGCAACAATCTAATTGTTCTCAAGTGAGTTGTATAAGTACAATACTTATGGTATCCCTAGGATAACCTACATTGGCACTTATCCAATTTGGGTTTTAGTTTGGTATCATCCAAACATATGCCTAGCATTCCCAAATTTACAGGAATGTGAAACCCGGGTTCTTTCCTTGTTCATATCTAATATGATATTTGTCAAACAGATTTTAATGGAACCTTATTCAAAATAAGTTCTTGCACTGTTTAAAGCTTATCCGTTGAAGGAAATGGTAGCTCAGAGCGACTCATGATTAACCTTATCATGTCCAACAAAATTCGGTTACTCAGTTCGGACACACCGTCACTTTGACGTGTTCCGGGAGGAGTCCTCATTGAAAGAATACTTTACTCTTTCAAGTATATTAGAAACTTATTGCTTAAGTATTTTCCATTACGGTCTTACCGTGACGGTTTAATACTTTAGCCGATCTGTTTGTTTATTTCGTGTCGAAACTATAAAAGTTTCTGATTTGTGTTCTTCAAAAGAAACACATAACCATAACGCGATGCCACATCCGTAAGGTCACGAAATATTCATATCCACATCTAGCCTAGCTAGACATGGGCCCACTTGCTTCACTATGAACTGGGTTACAGATAGGTGGCTTTTACACTTTTACAAAGTAAATGTGTTAGATTACATTGCACAATAAACTAGATTCGTAGACTTTATTTTAGTAGAATCAAATCAGTCCAAGTACCCACTCTTCGAAAGTGTGGATATACGAGTCTTGTTTAATTGTGTCCCAGACAATAATGCCACAATTAGTCTCTTCTGATCAAATCAGTTTGAGCTATTTGTTTGTCATTATATACGTTTGAGATTAATTTATATTCTAAATATAAATTCTGTTGTTCACATCTAATGTGTTTATCTCAATATCATCTTTATATAATAAAACACTTTAGTGTTCTAGAATAAAAATGTTCACCCGCAGCAGGGGTATAAAACACTGATATAGAGATAATGTATCTAGTCAAACTAGTTACATTATAACAGGTTCCTAATCCTGCTCATAGCAGATTCTGAACATCAGTATATATTTATGTACCACACTAAGTATTTAAAATCCAATTTCAATACTAGTAGTGAACATAATCTTGACAAAAATATTGAAGTCAGAGCCTTGCTCGTTCTTCAATTCCTTCATGTCTGCTTTGTTCAAACGGCAGTCACGCTTCCGCGATCCCGTTTGCCAACTTTAGGCAGACATTTTGGGATATGTCATTTATCTTCCTAGAAGAATATAATGATTTTGCCTTTGCCCTTTTTCAACACTCAGAAGCCTTTGGCCTAGCCTCGGCCTTCCAGAATATCGAAGTAAAGTGCGACTAGCGCTACTTGCCTAATTGCAAATTTTGACTTTGTCTCCTTGAGATTAGTCATTAATTCTCCAAGAATTTTTATTGCAATTTTAGTACTTCTAAAATCTAAAATAAATCTTGAAGATCCTTCAATTTCTTTATCATACTTTAAGGATCTAATCCTTAGTTCTGATTCAGAAATTAAGGAGTCTACTGCGACAAGCTTAATGGATTAAGCACTAAAGTTATCATCACATAATCTTCCAAAGACTATGCTCTACTGTTTGCTTAACTCCGGGCTTAGGCCTAATATATTATTTTATCAAATAAAATAACTTATTATTTTTCCAGGACCATCCTGAAATTATTCCCAATTCGAAAATTAAACCATTTAAATACATTTTCCCCAGGATTATGTTTTAAATGTTAATTTCAATTTTTATCTTGATTTTAATAGTCCAACTATTTAATCAACGATTTGTGGTACTATATTATAATGATTATTATAGTCCAACTATACAATCAAATATAATTTAAATCAATTAACCTCAATTATATTGATTACTATAGTCCAACTATAAAATCAACTATTAATTGAAATAAATTAATTCAAATATATTGATTACTATAATCCAATTATATAATCAACTATAATACAGTCCAACTGTTAATTAAAACAACAATTTAAATATTAGTCCAACTAACATTTAATTATTTGACGAATGATATTTGTTTGAGCGTATGGCGAGTAATTGAAAACGAATATTGCAAATTCAATTCTTGCCTCCCACTATTTTTCGGCGAGCCTCTAACCCTCTGTCGAGTACTCGGGAAACTCACGTTTCCTAGTGGGCTAGGATCCCGTTAAATGTCACACAATCTTGACTTTGGCCAACAAATTGTATGATAATTAACTAGGTAGATCTCTAAGATCGATTGGATCCAATCCAATTCCTAGATCCGGTAGGAGGACATCCAAGTCCGAAACATATATCTTATATATGCCAATACATCCAATGTATTACCTAACATTTTTCCTCTATGAACCAACTAAGCCTTGGCTTTGGCACAACAAACTTAGTGATCTAGTTAAGCGCGACCCATTGACCATGGAAAGCTTCGTAATCAATGTCGATGGACAAGAAGTGGTCTTGACTTTGGCCAACAAACCACAACTTGGACAAGACACTGACATGTAACAAAGCCTTCGTGATTCAAACACATCTTCGACAGACAAAGGCCTTGACTTTGGCCAACAAACCAATGCCGTCTAGATCTTGAGTGAGAATCACTCAATGGAAGGAAAAACGCTTAATTATGCGAGGGTTTTCGAGTGCAAATTGGCAACCAATTTATTATCTTTGTTAAGGTCTCATCATCATACACCCTTAACATGCATTCTAAATACATAATAAAGCGCATATGAAAAATAATAATGATATGCGGATGGATACTTTACACAATGATCCTAGATCAAATCTCTTCATTTCTCTCTCCCCCTAGCACAAATATTTCTTTACCCGTTACACTACACTTCTAAAGAAACCTCATTTACATTGAGGGGAATATGTGAGAAGAGAATACAAAGAATAAGGAGGTGACAAGGCTGGACACGCAGATCCAATTAATAAATCAAATTTATTACACAATTTCTAAAATTGTCCCACCCATCTAATATCCATCTGATATACATTATTCATACATCGCAACCATGTATTCACACAAGCATGTTATCAATCAATCTAATCAAATTAATTAATCTGATAATTAGTGATCATCCAATGTTCAAACAACGATTTGATTTTACTCGAGTCAAACTCGTTTTTGCGAATAAGTACTTAAAGTACGAATTCTTGAATTAAATTAAACTACACAATTAAATCCAATTTGATATGCATTCAATTCTAATTCACTATTTAATTCCAAATTAAATATTACACTTTATTTACGAACCTTTATGACTTAAATTCCAAATTTAATCGTTACGGGTCTCAAAGCCCGTTTAACGTCCAACGTTAATTTAATTAAAGTCCAATGGGCTTTTAATTAATTTCTTAAGGCGTGGACTTTTGGTCAACTCGGGTCAAACCGATAACCAAAGTCCAATTCGGGAATTACCCCATAAGCCTTTAAATCAATTTTGGCCCATTAGGCCCAATTAAACTTTAAAGGTCTATTTAAGTCGCATTTGGGCTTTATGGATGCGGTTTTGGGCCCAATTGGATCCAATCCAATTTGCCTAAACCCAACAAAGTCCAATAAGCCCAATACAACATTAAAGGCCCAAATCCAATTTCAAGCCCAATTTAATTAAACACAAAAATTCCAAATTCCCATTTAATTAAACTAAAGTGTATTAACATAATTAATCACCAAATCATTATTTCCAAAACATGAATTAGGCTAATTAATCATGCTCAAATACATCAATTAGTGTCCAACACAAAATTAATCAAAATCAAACCCAAATCATGCTACATCAGGCTGGAACATACCATGCATACATTGAGCTACCAACAACACTTGCATATAATACATTTCTCATGTATGCAATCTCTTCTTTTTCCTTAGGGCACTGCTCTACTGTCAACTTAAAATGAGTTGCAATAGGTGTGAATACAGGCTTACACTTCCCATATCAAACCTACTTAGAAACTTCTTCACATATTGCTCTTGAGACAGGTTTAACTTCCTATGCGTCTGTCCCTTATAAGTTCCATGCCCAGAATTTTCTTAGCAGCCCCCAAATCTTTCATTTCAAACTCCGAGCTTCAGTAGTAGCTTTAGTTTATCTATCTCCATCTTGTCTTTACATGATATTAGCATGTCATTAATGTAGAGCATGTAGGGGTTTTTAGGGGTGAGTCTTGGTAACGCAGCGGAAGCGGTGAAAATTCGATTTCAGATTTCAAAACTTTTTCTCGGATTAATAAAAAAACATATTTATTAAATATTCCAATAATCAAATTATGAAAATAAATTCAATAAATCATATTTAAGTGAATTTACTGAAATACCCTTACTTTGTATTTTTGTCCATTTTAGTCCGAAATTGATCTAATCAATTTTGAATGATTCTAAATCATTTCCAAGATGAACTTATGATGTTCAAAACATCAAAACACCAAAAGCAACACAAAATCCCAAAAAAACTTATTTGGCCGAGCGCTCACTAATGTCCCATCTGGTGCACTTTGTCATTTCATGCTTCAAAACACATCAAGATGTAATCCAATGAACATGAAAATTTATATGCATCATATACACACACAAATACACAACATTATGAAAAGCCCCAAATTTGGAATTGGTCATGAACCCTAATTTTAGAATTTCCACAAATTGGACAAATTAGACCAAATACATTAAATCAATTACTTCAATCATCATTCTTCCATCCAATCCAAGTCTCAACACAATGAAACAACTCAAGATCAAATCTAGGTCATTTAAGAGTGGGTCAATAACTCTAGATTAGCAACATGGTTTCAAAAACCTTAAAAGAATGTTTATAACTACAATAGTCATACACTTCCTTCATCACACATGCTTTACACATCCACAAAACTTCCATCAACAAAAACCACAAGGAACAAAGAAGAAAGAAACATCCTAAGAATGTCATATATTAAAGCCTAGAACCTAAGGAACAAATTCCTTACTAATAGTAGTAAGTTCAAGAAACTTACTAAAAATCCAAACTTTTTGATTTTTGTCTTTCTTTTCTCAAGCTTCCTTTGTCTTTCTTCAATGGAGTTTTATGTTTAGTAAAGTGTATTAGGTTATGAAATGAAAAGCAAATGAAAACAATATATACTTGTGAAAGAAATGCCTTGGCCGAAACTAACAACAATCATATACCAAATATTTTCATTTCAAATTCATTTCAAAGTCATTTAATCAACTTGACAAAATATTAAAACACTTTATGGATATTTATTTAAGTCAACAATTGCAACTAACATCATTTACTTCAAATATCCTAACATAAGATATTTATATTTTAATTAATTAAATTTAACATTAAAATAATAAATAATTAATTAATTAATCAAATACAAATATATTAAATATATGTATAATATTTACATTAAATATTAAAAACATATATTCATTTAGGATAAAAGTCAAATAACTCATTTTGACTATTAATTAATGTGTATTTAAATTAATCAAGTATTAAATGTAAATACACAATAATTAGGCAAATGACTATCTAGTCCCTTTAGCACGTATCTTGCGTTAAACCTTTAAACGACTTTATAAATAATCAATATTATTTATTAATGTTGCTCTAGTGCTCTACGAGTATGTTTCATTATTGAGACTCTCTAGATTCAGGTATATCCGTCACGAAATCAAATTTCGTGTCCATAATCTATCCACCCGTAGATTATGACGATCACGGATAATCACGCTGAACCATACAGGTTGAGGTCATGGCAAATGTATAATTCCTCCGTCACAGGTATCCGGATAAATCCCAGAGATATAGATGTAAACGTCAAATCTCTATCGGGATTATCCAGTCGACTATTCTATTAGCAATCTCAAAAAGAATGTTTAGAACTAGCTTCTAAACTTTACCACGGGCCCATGGTTTTATCTGATTGCTAATCATATGGACTACCTATGCTCTGATACACAGAACTGACGGATCCTATCTTGATAACATAGGACACCTGAGGATCTATCTACACCCAACGAACAGGCGGAGGTCTGATCTAAATAGATCGGTGACGTGACTGCCGTCTAAGTGTAGAAGATGTCTCATGTGCCCACAATGGCATCTCAAGTCTAAGAATCACAAGTGCTACTCAACCCAAGAAGATTCTTATTGACGCTGGTGTACCATCCATTAAGAATCTCGGTGAGTCGTTCAGTGTTTATCCGCTATAACACCTACACGTCTATACTAGTCTCCAAGACTAATGGTTCATTGAGAAACCATTGGAATCATATATTCCAGTATACGACATGTACCGGTCTCACGGGTTTACTATACTGACCAAGTAGTGTAAACCTTGACCAGGAACTGTCTGAGAATGACAACGTCATGATACACTCAATGTCCGTTGCGACGCTTTTGCAACTGTATCATGACTAATCATTCTAGGGTCATTACGTCTTTACCATATAGAAAGATAGATTATATTATAGAAAACTGCATATATTATTCATAATAATAATGTTTTACAGAAGTATTTAACAGAAATACAACGGGAATTGGCGCTCTGAGCACCAACCCCAACAGCAGCACGCAGATAAATCAACTCTCCCATTTTTAAACCTTCTGAAATAGACACATCATCATAGTTGCTTCTAGCATACTTGATCTTCATCATAAAAGTCATCAAATCTTTTTATACCAGTCTTGGGGATTGTTTGAGTCCATATAGCTGACTTTTGCAGTAAAAAACAAAGTGTTCAGGTCTGCTTCTTCATAGCCCTCAGGCTGCTCTATATATCTCATCTTATCGTTCTTCATGCAAAAAGGCTGTTTTTACACCATTTTCTCAAACTCTAGATCAAATGTAGCAACTAGTGACATCAACACCCTTATTGAAGTATGTTTTACACAAGAGAGAAGACATCTTGGTAATCAATGCCTTCCTGCTGTGTGTAAAACCCTTGCAACAAGCCTTGCTTTGAACTTCCAAGGTTCTGCACCAGAACCCTCATTTACCTTGTAAACCCTTTACTGCCAACAACTCTCCCATTCTTTGATCTTTCAACAAGCTTCCAAGTATTGTTCTTTGTCAGAGACTCAAGTTCATCTCCCATTGCTTCAATCCATTGTTGTTTGTTTTGACTTGCAACAACTTCTTTATAATTCTTTGGTTCATCTAATAGATTCTCAGCAACAGATAATGCATATGCTATTCAAATCTGCATATCCATTACATGCTAGTGGCCTTACTGCCCTCATTTTCTTGTCCCTGACTAACTGATAATCTTCCTCATCTGTTTCTCTTCTTTTTCTGTTTGTGGTTCAGTCTCTACTCCTGATGTCCCAACTTGAACTTCAGTTTCTCCATTTACTTTTCCAAGCTCCACCTCAATCTTTGTAGAGTCTGGTTCTGAACCATCTCCAACAGTCTTAACATCAGAGTCCTCAATCCCCTTCAGCATCACAGCCTCATTGAAGGTTACATCCCTACTGATTATGCATTTTGGTGGTTTAAAATCTGTTATCCAGACCTTATAACCCGTCACTCCATCAGGGTATCCTAAGAATATCCCCTTCAGGGCTCTAGGTTCCAACTTACCTTGCTTAACATGAATATAAGCAGGACATCCAAAGCTCCTCATACCTGTATAGTCAGCAGCTTTACCTGACCACATTTCCTCAGATGTTTTCCCTTCAATGGCTGCAGAAGGGCTCCTATTGATTATGTAACAGGCTGTGGATAAAGCCTCTGCCCAAAACTTACTTGGAAGCTTTGAGTGAGTCAGCATACACCTTACTTTCTCCAGTAAAGTTCTATTCATTCTTTAAGCATGGCCATTCTATTGAGGTGTATACCTTACAGTTTTGTGCCTAGCTATCCCACAGCTACTACACAAATCATCAAACTCCTTGTTACAATATTTCATCCCATTATCAGTTCTCAGTCTTTTGATCTTCTTCTCAGTTTGGTTTTCAATCAAAATCTTCCAGTTTTTTAAGGCTCCATAGGCATGGCCTTTGTGTTTCAGCACTGACACCCAAAGTTTTCTTGAGTAGTCATCAATTATAGACATAAGTACCTTGCTCCACTCAAAGATGGAGTTTGTGCTGGACCCCATAAGTCTGAATGTATGTAATCCAAGGTGCTTTTGGTCCTATGTTGAGCCGGACCAATTTTACTCTATGAGATTCCAAACACGCAGTCCTCATAGAACTTAAGTGATTCCAGCTTGCTCTCCTTATTAATCCTTGCTTACAAAGCTCACTCAGACCATTTTCACTCATGTGGGCTAGTCGAAGATGCCAAAGCTTAGCCTTTCCTAAGTTTGGATCAATTGACCACACTCACATTCTAGCAACTGTATATCCTTGCAAGACATATAAGCCATTCTGTTTCTACCATTTCATATTTATCAGTGAGCCCTTGGTTATCTTCATAACACCAGATTCTATATTGATTATATAACCATCCTCATCTAGCATCCCCATGAGATTAAGTTTCTTTTCAACTCAGGAACATATCTCACTTGTTTCAACATTCTTATTACTTCATCATGCATTTTAACACTGATAGAACCAATGCCTAACACTTTACACGCATGATTATTTCCCATTAACACTTTACCACCATCAATGTCTTTATAAGAGCAAAACAAATTTCTGTTGGGCACATATGAAAGGAACAACCAGAATCTAGAATCCACTGATCATGTGTTAGTTTGTTGCTGGCAATTAACAGGTCTGCAGACTCATATCCTCCATCTGAGTAAGCTTCTGTTGCATCTGCCACTGCACAGTGAGCTATATTAAGGAAAAAGAATATGCATTTTTTTTAAAGGAAAGAAATTAATTAACATTAATTTTCATTTTCTTTTTTAATTAACATAGGGCTTGTACAGCATATTTTTTACATTTATTATTCGTTATATTTATAACAATACATAGGTTTAATATTCTTAAAAAAGCTAGGTTGGTTGACAAATTCTGATATAATATCGAGTAACATATATTAACTTGGTCTCATTCAGTAATGAAGCAGCAAGCAAGCAAGGGGAATCCACATTGATCAGCTATGAAATCAAAATATTCTTCTAATGAAAACTTCCAAATCCATTACAATATTGTCAAAATTACTTCCCCAAACTCAAGAATTCACACCAAACGTAATTCGAATTCCTATAGTTAGTGACTATTATTAAATAAATTATGAAAATTATATATTCTTTTAAGAGATAAACTTGTTATCTCCCGTTAGTGGTTTTCCATATCATTTGTATTATATTTAAATCAACGTATCTAATAAATAAATAAGGGGAATTATGACAACAACTTTCTAGTTGTTTTGGGAGTCATTGGTCCCTTGAATGACCATAACGTAGGAAGTTTGGGTTCTCTTGAATGAATTCAGTCTCTTTTTTGGGTTATTTTCGTTAAATGTTGATAATAATTTTTTTAAAATTTTTTTTTAAGAAAAGTCTAAATCTCTTCCTTATAAATTGCACCATCACCTCAACCACCTTAAATTAAAGGTATCTCCTAAGATTTGAACCTATGACATCTTGCTTACGTTACAAAACTTAAGCCAGTTAGAATATCAGGTTGTCGGTAACAATATGTCAAGACTAATCATGAACTAAATATTAAAAATTGATTTTACGATATTAAATTGGTGTTTTGCATCTGAATTTTCAATAATAGTAAGTTATTTGGAAATATCTAATATCTTCAAATTATGCATAATTATACATAACTTATTTCCTAGAAGAAATTACTTAATGATAAAAAAGATAGAATCATATTAAAAATAAATAAAAATAGCATATAAATGCTATATAATAAGATAATTAATTGCTATAAGGTAAGGGGTTA
Source organism: Zanthoxylum bungeanum (assembly GCA_019454045.1). Taxonomy (NCBI): domain Eukaryota; kingdom Viridiplantae; phylum Streptophyta; class Magnoliopsida; order Sapindales; family Rutaceae; genus Zanthoxylum; species Zanthoxylum bungeanum. The sequence goes on along the minus strand of SKCR01054223.1, from coordinate 1,703 downwards.
ACCAAGGGGTCCCAATTTATGACAACTAAGTATATATAACTTGGATTTTTTTTTTCCATTAAAAAAAAAACTGGATTTTTTTCCTTAAAAAATTAATAATTAATGACTCAGAATGTATCAATTCAAGAAAGTAAAAAAAAATAAAAAAAATAAAAAAAAAAAAAAGGAAAAGGAAACCTATAGTTAAATAAATAAGGGAAATTTATAAAAACTAATCAAAAAAAATATTCATTTGCCAAAGTAAGCCACAACGTTATCCATTTGCATTTTTAGCCACAGTCTCCGAAATATATTTCGAAGAATCAGGATTCTCGAAGTACACACTGGAAATTGATGTAAAACTTAGGAGATCCGAAGTCAAAACTTCGGATCTCTAAAGTTTTTAATTTTTTAATTTTTTATTCAAAACTTCGGATATCTGAATTATTACTTCGAATCTCCAAAGTATTAATTCGGATTTCAGAAATTTGAAAAAATATTTATAAAACCAAGCATTCTCCATTTTTTCTCACTATAAAAACTTATCATTTTATATTGATATGATTTTGATTTTGATGTTAAACAAAATAACTAACGATTTTTATTGATACATAATATTTTTACATATAAGTTCGAAAACATAAATAAAAAAAAAACATCTATTTTTCATACATAAAACCTGTTTAAATAGGTTTAAATTACTGTTGACTATGACTTTTGACACGTTGAAAAATTGATTCTTTATTCCCAAGTATAAAAGTGTGGTAGTAATAAAATAACTCGGTAAAATAATAACATGGAATAGATTTAATCAGATAAAATAATAATTTGAGTGAAAAGAAAAAGATTGATTTGTTTGAAGTGATTGGAAAATTTTAAATTAGACTACAATAATAAAATAAAATGTTGGGATTAGAGGATTCACTTTTAATATTTCAAATTTAGAAATTTTACTTTTTATAATTTATAAATTGTTAATATTACCCAGTTAATTTAATTCAGGAATTAATTATGCCAAAACAAATAAAAACAGTCATAAAGACGGTGATAACTTTTGTCTATAATAAGTCCAGTTAGGTACTTAATTATGCCAAATAAATAAAACCAACCATATAGGCGGTAACAAAGTTTGTCAATAATTAATTAAGATTTAAATTAAGTATTAATCATTAGATTACAATTTATATATTATAATATAAGTGAGATTAATCTATATTTTCATATTAAAAGCTTCACCATTTACCCCAGCAAAAAGAAATTAGTTACTCATAATTTGAATAAAAACATACATAATTTTTTTACTAAAAGGAAAAAAATTACAAGAAAAAGCTTACAAAAATAAAACACACAATACACTTTTTCCAAATTCTACAATAGAGATTCAGAAGAAAGTATGAGATTTTGAAGGCTGAGCATCCTCTAATTTATAGAGGAAGCTCAGCCCTCTGAAAGACAATTGCATTGCAATTGTCAAGGTGGAGGGGCATCCATCGAAAGGTGGATGTTATCCTCCACCAATTTTTTTTTTTTGAATTTACATATAATACACTTTAGATATTTTGTCAATTTCGGTCTTTAAAACTTCAGAACTAGAAAATCTTGTCAACAACAAAGTTACACATCTTTTAGTCTTCTTTCATCTGGAACTGAAATCACTTCAATCCGATATCGGAATATGACCAAAATACGAAAATTAAGCGGGGCTGAAATTTCTGAATTTGTAA
>SKCR01054222.1:0-31671 GCA_019454045.1 Zanthoxylum bungeanum | reverse complement strand
TCGACGCGGAATAAAATTAGATTTTAATTCGGGCGAACGAATTAATTTAAAATTAATTCGTTAGCGACGTGAATAGTGAATTCGCTAGCGTAATCATTTAATTACGACGCGACGGAAAAATCGTTAATTTAGAATTAACGAACCCGAGCCCGAGTGTGATTGCGAGCGCATTCGTAGATGTGACTTGATGGACATGATGTGTACTTGATGGACTTTTGACTTTGGAGTGTGGAACACTCAAAGTCATTACAATTGATTTAATTTGTTTTTTAAAGCAAATTAAATGGTAAAACATTTGTTAATTTTTTGGAAAATATATAAACCATGTTATACCACTTTTTGTATAAGTTTTTACACAATTTTCATCTCTCTCTCTCACCATTTTCTCTCTTCCTCTCACGCAAAAACGGAACATTTCTTCACTGGTTTTGAACCAGAAAAACGTGAGCTTAAGGGAAGCAAGAGTGGTTTTCATAGTGAGAAATCAAGTGCTAGCACACTTACGAGTCTTGCGAAGTGGTAGGGAGGTTCGCCCATGAGCCGGGATCCATCGGACGAAGCTCGGAGCTCCGTTCTCAGCTCAAAATTCTGATTTGGTGGACAGTGGACTGCTGCAGTTTGGCGCCTAAGGCAGTGCGTTTTTGGGCTTCATTCGTCTTCAAATCGACTCAACGATCGATCGATGTGAGTATTCCGCTATCTCCGTTGGTGTATTCACGCATTATTTTCATTGCTTGTTTGATCTTGGGACCTAGATTTTTACCAACAGTTGGATGTAATGTTATATTTATAGTTGAGGCTGGGAGTCTTTGGGTGTCATTAGGATTATAAAAAACCCTAAAAATTGAATCCTGGAACGTGTAGGTTTCCGGATCGTTGCAGCTTGTAAGTTGGCTCCGGGGCGCCATATCCCCTGGAAAATGTATGAAGAAAACTTGTTGGGAGGCGCCAAGGCGTCTGGCATTCTTCATTAGCGCCATGGCGCCATATGTGTTTACCATGAAAGTGGTGCCATGGCGCCTTCAATTGTAGATGTTAGGTGATGTGGCGCCTAATTCTCTGTGCTTTGTATGAGATTTAGGCGTCATGGCGCCTGATGATGTGCCAATGCTCCCGTTTCTCGTCCTATGTTCCCTGAAATTCCCAAAACACGTGCAATTGTTCCCTGATCCATGTATTAATGCTCTTACAAATAAAAATAGAAAATAAACTATAAATGACATTAAATATCTCGAATTATAACAAAACAATAAGCTAAAGATATCGGAATAAGTGGGTATGAACTACACTTATCAAACACCCCCAAACTTAAAGTTTTGCTAGTCCCGAGCAAAAGATAAAATAAAAACTAAATTTAAATAAACAATTAAAAATTACTAAATTAACTAAGCCACTTTCGTAGGGATCACGATTGCATTTAGCGTATGCAACAAGCCTTTAAACCCCTAGGCGGCCCTAGTGGCGAGTTATAGTCTCGTGAGGGCTTACAGTGACGACACCCACAAACGTCATTCACACACAATCATGCAAAAAAATAAAAATAACAAAATATAGTCTCGATAGTTACGCATAAATTTTCCTCAAAGAAAGCTTATAAATTAAATTAGAGAACCTTCAAAGTACGCAATTGCAACTCGAATCCAAATTCTTGAATAAATTATATAAGCTAGACTCATGGTGTGTGTGTGTTTAAAGGTTCGGTCACAGCTTGACTCCTAAGTAGGCCAACTCAATGATTTCGTTTAAAAATTAGAATCGATGGGTCAAACCAACCTAGATATCTCAATTATGTTCTATAATTGCTTTATTTCGTGCTCAGTATGGTATGATTTTTCTTTTCTTTTCTTGTCTCTTTTTGCTTTTCTCATTTTGCACCTTTTTTTTTTGCAACTCACCTACCCTTTAAGGTAGCATTTCTCCTCATGGTGGTCCCAATACTCGCCCATGGGTAGCTTCACGCTTATCGGTTATAGGTGGTTTAATTTCTTTCTTTAGAGACATTTTTCTTTTTAGCTATTTATACCATACATCATAACACTAGCAAATCAAGATAGATATCTAAGCAAACGGTCATTCATCGACATGCAATTTCTTCAACTAGTCACATTGTCAACTACTTAAGTTTTACTGCTAAAAACCTAATTTTAAGTGCTTACGAGTCTAACATAGATCAATTATTCAATGCATCAGATAAAAGTAAATGGGCACTTATCGTTTCTAAAATTTCACCCATAAACAAACAATATTATCACAAGATTTATGCTTTACTATCAAAGACTAAAACAAAATTATTTTTTTTTTCAAACAAATAAGTAAATAAATAACAAGTAAGCAAGTAAATAAATAACAGTAAGCAACATGCACACCCCCCAAACTTAAAACTTGCATTGTCCTCAATGTAAGATAAAAATTTAAAGAACAAGAGTGAGGAACAACACTACAATGCATGGAGTTGATCAGGCTCTTGCTGGTTAGAATTTGGTTGCGCGGGTGTTGTGTGTCTCGTGCTACCTGCATAAATAACATGCAAATTAATAAATAGCACACAATAAAATAAAAATAAAAAATTAAAAGTAAAGAAAATAATAATAATAAAAGAAATGCAAGGGTTGCCTCCCCGCTAGCGCTAAGTTTAACGTCTTCAGCCAGACGCAACCACTCAAATGGTTATGGTGGCTTAAACGTAGTGAACCAGGTAATCTCATCTGCTTTCTTCTTTGGTATCCACTGGTCCTTATGACATGAAAAAGACAGCTTGGCAGGCTGTGGTAATTTATCCATAGATGGTTCCCCAGGATATGTAGATTTTCTCTCAATTGTAAATTCTGGACTGCACATTCGGCGAGTCGTGAGGGACGATACTTGAGCTATCAGTGCACCAACAGGATCTGCCATTACTTCTTTTCAAACTCACCTCGTACGAAAAATATATAAAAAACATAAAATCAAATAAAATAAAAATAAGAAATAAAAACAAAAATAAAACTTAAGACAAAAATAAAGGAAATAAAGAAATAAAAACAAAAATAAAAATAAAATTCTAAATTAAAGCTAAGATTACTTGGTAGTAGTATTAATGTAAATTAAACAAACAATCCCCAGCAGCGGCGCCAAAAACTTGTTGTGATATTTTATATCGTACCGCAAGTGTACGGTGTCAAGTTTTAGTATAAATCCGAGTTAAGAGTGTCGAACCCACAGGGATTGCGTTAACTTGCACTAAGTACTACAATTGATAATCCTAACTTTATTTAGAAAATAAATAATAAAGATTTTTATAAATAAATAAAATATAAAAATATTTAGATAGGAGGAACTAATATGATAGAGATTCTGGATCCTGATTTCACCTAACTGTCGCCTATGGATTTGTCATATCAATTAATCCATGTTCAGTTATATTGTTTATAAGTCAAGACTCCTAAAATATCCACTCCCTCTCTCGAGTGCTGAGTGAAAAGATCATCAACTATAGACTTCGATATCTCTATAAAAATCCAATAGTTAACAACTCATTACGATTTGTGATTCTATATTAACGACTTCCAAGGACTATAGATTCTCTCGAACTCTATAAAATCATAGGCTATATTCTTTAGATCTATTCAAAATCCCCTCTCTCGAGTGATAGATTCTAAACATTCATCATCTCAAATTGTGGCCAACAATCAAGAAGCATTAAACTCAAAAGAATATAAATAAATTAATAAAACTTCATAACAAAATTGATAAACAAAATACAAGGTTCAAGCATCGATTACATCATTCTCCAGAATTAAGGAGTTAGTTCATGACAATAGATAAAAACAATAATAAACAAGTCATGAATCTAATGGAAATCATTAGAGTTCTAAGAAAGAAACAAGAAGATAAAACCTGATTTGAATCTCTTCCTCTCCGGACGTCACAGTCTTTGTCTCCTCTTGTCGTTCTTCAATCCACTCCTTGGATCTCTAAAAATATTTAATTCTGTGTTTTTGTGCAGTGTATTAGCCTCTCCTTGAGTGTTGGATGTAATGTTATATTTATAGTTGAGGCTGGGAGTCTTTGGGTGTCATTAGGATTATAAAAACCCTAAAAATTGAATCCTAGAACGTGTAGGTTTCCAGATCGTTGCAGCTTGTAAGTGGGTGCTGGGGCGCCATATCCCCTGGAAAATGTATGAAGAAAACTTGTTGGGAGGAGCCAAGGCGCCTGGCATTCTTCATTGGCGCCATGGCGCCATATGTGTTTACCATGAAAGTGGCGCCATGGCGCCTTCAATTGTAGATGTTAGGCGCTGTGGCGCCTAATTCTCTGTGCTTTGTATGAGATTTAGGCGCCATGGCGCCTGATGATGTGCCAATGCTCCCGTTTCTCGTCCTGTGTTCCCTGAAATTCCCAAAACACGTGCAATTGTTCCCCGATCCATGGATTAATGCTCTTACAAATAAAAATAGAAAATAAACTATAAATGACATTAAATATCTCGAATTATAACAAAACAATAAGCTAAAGATATCGGAATAAGTGGGTATAAACTACACTTATCAGGTTATATACTAAAATTTGGGTATTTTTGATTTGAGCTTGTTTTAATCAAATTGTTTGTTTGAGTATGCTTGTATGTTGATAACTTAGAGTTATGCATGATCAATTTTATGAAAAATTAATTGGATTAATTTTGCCCAATAAACTTGGCTTGGCCGAATGTAGTATGGTATCCTAGGTCATGATGATTTTGTTTTTTGAATCATTGGATGTGTTTGAAAGACATAGGATATATTGATTTATGGTTTAATTGGATTGAAATCGGAATCGGATATAAAATCCCTACAAATGCCGTGAGCTTTATAGCATGGAATGAGATGATTTTTGTTTCAATAATGTTGGACATGTATTGATGATGAAGATGCATGATTAATCAATTAAATTTATGTTTTGGAAATATTAATTTAGATAATTAATTAGTGCAATACACTTTAATTAATTAAATTATGAAATTTGGAATTTTAGAATTGGGCTTATAATGTTGTATTTGGGCCTAATGGGCTTGGTTGGGCCAAGTTGGTTTAGGAAAATTGGATTGGATCCAAATTGGGCATAAACCATTCCATTAAGTCCAAATATAACAAATGGGCCTTTTATGTTCAATTGGGCCTAATGGGCCGAAATTGGTTTCTTGGCAAATAGGGTGATTCCTTAATTGGGCTTTGGTATTTGGGTTGACCCATATTGACCAAAGTCCATGCCTTAAGAAATTAATTGAAAACCCATTGGACTTTAATTAAATGACATTGGATGTTAATTGGGCTTTGAGACCCATTTAGATTAGATTTGGAATCTAAGTCGTAAAGATGCATTTAAAAGTGTAATTATTTAATTTGGAATTAAATATAGAATTAGTATTGAATACAAATTAAATTAGATTTAAATTGTAGTTCGATATAATTCAAGAATTCATACTTTGAGTACTTATTCTTAAGCGAGTTGGACTCGCGCAAATCAAATCGTTGTTTGAACATTGGATGATCACTTTATTCAAAGATTAATTAATTGGATTAGATTTATTGAATAACATGCTTTGTGTGAATACATGGATGTGTTGAATGAATAATGTATATCAGATGGATATTAGAAGGGAAAGGGCAATTTTGGAAATTGTTGTAAATTTAGAATTTATTAAATTGGACCTGCGTGTCCAGCCTTATCTCTCGATTCTTTGTAATTCTCTTCTCACCTAATTCCCCTCAATCTTAATGAGGTTTCTTTAATTGTATTATGTAATTGGGTAGAAGTTAGAATAGTGCTAGCCGGGGAGAGGAAATGGAGTGATTTGTTCTAGGAACAATCTGTGAGATATCCATCCGCATATCATTATTAATTTATTTACCGTGCCTTATTATGCTTTTAGAATGCATGCTTAAGGTTGTATTATGAGACCTAATCAAAGATAATAAATTGGTTGCCAATTTACGCGAAAAACCCTCAATAAATATTAAGTGTTTTCTTTCCATTGAGTGATTCTTACTCAAGATCCAAGATTGGCACTGGTTTGTTGGCCAAAGTCAAGATCTTTGTCCATCGCGGATGTGTTTGAATCATGAAGGCTTTGTTCCATATCGTATGTCTTGTCCAAGTTTTGATTTGTTGGCCAAAGTCAAGATTACTTCTTGTCCATCGACATCGATTACGAAGCTTTCCAAAGTCAATGGGTTCCGCTTAACTGGAATCATTAAGCTTGTTGTGCCAAAGCCAAGGTTAGTTGATTCAGAGGAAAAGGTTAGGGAAATATATTGGATATATTAGCATATATATTGTATATATGTTTCGGACTTGGAGGTCCACCTACCGGATCTAGGAATTAGATGAGATCCAATTGATCTTAGAGATCTACCTAGTTAAATATCATACAGCTTGTTAGCCAAAGTCAAGGTTGTGTTATTTAACGGGATCCTAGCCCACTAGGAAATTAGCTTTCTCGAGTACTCAACAGAGGGTTAGAGGCTCGCCGAAAAATTAGTGGGAGGCTAGTATTGAATTGCAATTTCGTTCAAATACTTAGCTTTACGCGCTTTCAAATTATTTCGTCAATTATATTTATTAGTTGGACTAATATTTTATTATTATTTTTTCTTTTATCAGTTGGACTGTACCCATACATCGTTAATTGAATAGTTTGAGTATTGCAATTAAGATGACAGGAAAGTTAAGCATTAAAGATATTATTATGGGCGATAATGTCTTTAATGGCACAAACTTTCATGACTGGGATATGAATCTCAGGATTGTCCTGGGATCCGAGAAGTTACTCTATACTATAAAGAGACCTTTTGGGCATAAGCCCCGACCTGATCAGTTGTTTGAGCTAGAGCTTTGGAAGACTCATAGCGATGACAACTCGACTGCTCAATTGGTAATGCTTGCTGCTATGACTCTGCAATTCTGTTGTCAGAACAAGGGATTGGATCCCTATGAGATGATGGCGAAGTTGCATGAACTTCACTGATCTAATCTTAAATCGCAAAGATATGAGTTACAGAAGAAGCTCTTCCGCGCTCGAATGTCAGAGGGTACGTCTGTTGAGCACCACGTGTCACAGATGATTGCTGACATTGAGCAGTTGGGACAGATGGGCATTGTCTTTGAGGCTGAGACTTCAGTAGATTTGATCTTACAGTCTCTCCCTGACACTTGGAGTGGGTTCATCATGAACTACAATATGATGAACCAAGAAAAAACTCTTGGAGAGTTGATGTCCCCAATGCGCGAGGCGCACTTCGCTTCAACATCTCAGACTCCGAGGGCTTGGCCCAAGGCGACTGGAGGTGTAAAGAAGAAGAAGAAGAAGAAAGGCAAGGCCAAATCGTCAAAACCTTCTGGGAAGGGCAAGGACAAATCCCAAGATGTATGTCTGCAGTGCGGGAAGTGGGGTCACTGGAAGCGTGATTGCCGTGAGTACAAGGCACACATGAAGGAAATCAAAACGGGCAAGGTACCGGCTTCAGGTATGTTTATTATAGAAATAAACATGTCCTACTAGTTTTAAAAATTGGAATTTTGATTCTGGTTGTGGTACTCATATATGTACTGATGTGCAGGATCTGCAGATTAGCAGGAGACTGACTCATGAGAGATTGACCTCAGCGTTGGAAATGGAACACGAGTCACCGTTTTGGCCGTTGGCACTTTTGTTTTGGAACTGCCCTCGGGGCATGTACTTAAACTTTCAGACTATTATTATGTACCTAGTTTGACTAGGAATATTATTTTTGTATCTATGTTAGCCAATGCGGGTATACTTTTGTATTTAGAAACACTAGGTGTTTTATGTATAAAAATGATACGGAAATTTGCACTGCTGATGTAAATAACGGTCTTTATATTTTGAATATAAATCAATCTCAAACATATAATGTAACAAACAAAAGGCTTAAAGTAAGTAACAAAGATGAAACTTGCATGTGGCATTGTCGTCTGGGACACATCAATAAGACTCGCATATCCACACTTTCGAAGAGTGGGTACTTGGACGGATTTGATCCAAATTCATATGACGTCTGCGAATCTTGTTTATTAGGCAAAATGCCTAAATCACCTTTTAGTGGTAAAGGTGCACGTGCCACCGAACTGTTAGCCCTCGTTCATAGTGACGTATATGGGCCCATGTCTAGCCAGGCTAGAGGTGGATATGAATACTTTGTAACCTTTACAGATGATGCATCGCGTTATGGTTATGTGTATCTTATCAGACACAAGTCGGAAACTTTTGAAAATTTCAAAGAGTTTCGACACGAAGTAGAAAAACAGACCGGTAAAAGTATTAAGACATTACGGTCGGACCGTGGTGGGGAATACTTAAGCAATGAGTTTCTTGATTACTTGAAAGAATATGGTATTCTTTCACAGTGGACTCCTCCCGGAACACCGCAATTAAACCGTGTGTCCGAACGGAGAAACCGAACTTTCTTAGACATAGTAAGGTCTATGATGAGTCACACAGAGCTACTTATTTCCTTTGGGGATATGCATTGAACAGTGCAATACTTATTTTGAATAAGGTTCCGTCAAAGTCTGTTCAACAGACTCTGTATGAGATATGGACAGGAAAGAAACCAGGTTTCTCATTCCTGAAGATTTGGGGTTGCTGGGCATACGTCAACATTTGGAAGGTACCAAACTTGAACCCAAATCGGATAAATGCCTATTTGTAGGATATCATAGGGAACCAAAGGATATTACTTCTACACCCACAAGAGAACAAAGTATTTGTTGCTCTACATGTGCGGTTTTCCTTGAGAAGGAATTCCTAAATGCAGTGATAAGTGGGAGGAAAGTAGAACTCGATGAAAATCGAAGTGATACTATTTCTGGCATAGAATCCTTAACGAAACATGAACAGTTCATCAGGGATGAAACTGTACCATAATCTTCGAATACACAAGAACCGCGTAGGTCGGAGAGAATCAGAAAATAACCTGAGAGGTATGGGTTTCTGATCTCACCTCATGTGGATATCAATCTTATTGAGGAAGATGAACTGGCTACGTATGAGGAAGCGATACAAGGTATCGACTCCGGTTTATGGCAAGATGCCATGAATTCCGAAATGGATTCCATGTACACCAACCAAGTTTGGACACCGGTTGATGCACCAGAAGACGCAAAGCCTATTGGTTGCAAATGGGTCTTCAAGAAGAAGACTGACATGTATGGCAACTTACAAACGTACAAAGCTAGGCTTGTAGCGAAAGGGTATCGTCAATGACATAATGTCGATTATGATGAAAACTTTTCACCCGTTGCCATGATTAAATCCATTCGGATAATGCTTGTTATTGCTGCATATTCTGATTACGAGATATGGCAGATGGACGTCAAAACCAATTTCCTTAACGGAAACCTTTTGGAGGATGTTTATATGCAACAGCCTGACGGTTTTGTCGTACCAAGACTTTCAAACAAGGTTTGTAAATTAAATCGATCCATTTATGGATTGAAGCAAGCATCACGTTCTTGGAACCAACGTTTTGATGATATCATAAAAAAATATGATTTCGTTCAAAACGAGGATGATCCTTGTGTATATAAGAAGGTTATATTGGACAATTATGATCCATAACATCACTATTTGTACAGAACATGGTGTTGTTGTACAAATTAACTATGTGACAAAGGAAATTTCTCTTTTATCATTTGTAATTAGATTATCGGGATATATAAATGATAAAAGTCCAAATGATTAGTTCCGGATTGATAAGATATGAGACAGTATCAATCCATGAAGGTTTAATCATTAAAACATCCATAGTCTGAGTATTATCGAGACTGGACATCGATAATATGGAATAGACTAGTATTGCACTTGTGCGCGTTGTGGGAGCATAACGGCATAGTTCTGATATATTTTGGTATTGGATACTCATGCAAGTGTAATAGGAGGTTGTGTTTACCGATGGTACGGAAATAGCTTCGCTCTGGATTGACCCCTCAGAATTCCATTGGTAGTATGACTATGTGTCTATGGAAGTCCGAATCAGGGTAGGTGTATTTGGTCTTAACCTGAGACTTGCACCGCTAATACTTGAGACAATCAATATACTTTGGTTTTAGTCGTCCAAGGCTTTAACCGGTTCTGTGTACGCCTCTTCTGGGTATATTGAGAATCGTAGTGTATTGGGTGTGATGTCAAGATGAAAGTATCACTTCAGTCATAGTGAAGATGATGATCACATAGGATACGTGATAAGTGTGGTTTATACCCACTTATTATGGCATTCTCAGCTTATTATTTTGTTATAATTCAAGATATTTAATATGATTTATAATTTATTTTATGTTTTATTTATAGGAGCATTAATATATGGATCGGGGAATAATTGCACGTGTTTTGGGAACTTTCGGGAAGACACAGGACGAGCAGGGAAGAATGGCGCCGAGGCGCCAAAATCCCATACAAGTTCCAGGGAGAATGGCGCCGCGGCGCCATTCATCACAAGCAATGGGCGCCGAGGAGCCCGTTCATTAAGCAACATGGCGCCGAGGCGCCAATGAAGAGATCCAGCGCCGCGGTGCCCCTATTACATACAAAGTCCAGAAAGTTTAGCGCCGCGGCGCTGCGCAGGGAAGTTTCACGCGTATCAGGAAATTAATTTTAGGGTTTTTAATAATCCTAATGACATCCAAAGACTCCCAGCCTCAACTATAATATAACATTACATCCAACACTCAAGGGAGGCCAATACAGAGCACAAAACACAGAAACACATATTTTTAGAGATCCAATGAGAGGATTGAAGAGCGACAAGAGGAGACAAAGGCTGTGACATTCGGAGAGGAAGAGATTCAATTCGGGTTTTATCTTCTTATTTCTTTCTTAAAACTCTAATGATTTCCATTAGATTCGTGGCTTGATTATTTATTGTTTTATCTTTTTTCATGAATTTACTCCTTAATTCTGGAGAATGATGTAACTGATGCTTGAACCTTAATTTTAATTACTGATTTTGTTATGAAGTTTTATTGATTTATTTATATTCTTTTGAGTTTAATGCTTCTTGATTGTTGGCCACAATTTGAGATGATGAATGTTTAGAATCTATCACTCGAGAGAGGGGATTTTGAATAGATCTAGAGAATATAGCCTAGGATTTTATAGAGTTCGAGAGAATCTGTAGTCCTTTGAAGTCGTTAACATAGAATCACAAATCGTAATGAGTTGTTAACTATTGGATTTTTATAGAGATATCGAAGTCTATAGTTGATGATATTTTCACTCGGCACTCGAGAGAGGGAGTGAATATTTTAGGAGTCTTGACTTATAAATAATATAACTGAACAAGGATTAATTGACATGATAAATACATAGGCGACAGCTAGGTGAAATCAGGATCCAGAATCTCTATCGTATTAGTTCCTCCTATCTAATTATTTGTATATTTTATTTATCTATTATAAATCTTATTATTTGTTTTCTAAATAAAGTTAGGATTATCAATTGTAGTACTTAGTGCGAGTTAACGCAATCCTTGTGGGTTCGACACTCTTAACTCATATTTATACTAAAACTTGACACCGTACACTTGCGGTACGATATAAAAATATCACAACAAGTTTTTGGCGCCGTTGCCGGGGATTGTTTGTTTAATTCACATTAATACTACTACCAAGTAATTTTAGCTTTAATTTAGATTTTTATTTTTATTTTTATTTTTAGTTTATTTTTGTTTTGTATTTAATTTTTATTTTTATTTTGTTTATTGATTTTTATTTTTCTTTTGGTGCTTTAGTGAATGCGAAAAGCCACAAGTCTCAATTCGCTCATGTTTGATCCTGAAATAGAAAGAACTGCGAGGAGACTAAGAAAAGAAAGGAAAATCGAAAAAGAAGCAATGGCAGCTGAAAACATAGAGAACAACCCACGCCATGTGGCAATCAGAGATCACTTCAAACCGGTCATTGATGATATATGCTTTGGGATTGCCCATCAACCAATCAACGCCAACAGTTTTGAGTAAAAACCTGCATTGATCAACATGGTACAAAGGAATCAGTTTGGGGGTTCAGTTGTAGAGGATCCCAACTTGCACTTAAGGATGTTCCTGGAGATCGCAGATACCATAAAAGTAAATGGCGTGAGTAAAGAGGCTATCAGGCTACGCTTTTTTCATTCTCTTTACGGATAAAGCGTGGGATTGGCTGCAATCAATACAGACAGGGAGTATCATGACATGGCAGGATATGGCACACAAAATTTCTTGAGAGATTCTTTCCACCAGCTAAATCAGCTCAACTGAGGGCAGAAATCAGTGTATTTAAGCAGCTGGAAACTGAGACTTTGTATGAAGCATGGGAGCGCTTTAAGGATTTACTACGAAGATGCCCACATCATGATTATGCAGATTGGGTCCAGATTCAGTTGTTCTATAATGGGTTGAATGGTCCGAATAGGACTGTGGTTGATGCAAGCAGCTGGGGGAGCTCTATCAGGAAGTCAGCTGAGGAAGCGCGCAATTTATTGGAAGAAATGGCCATTAACCATTATCAATGGCCAAGTGAACGCGCTACGGTAACCAAAGTGGCTGGGATTTATGAAGTAGACCATCTTGTGGCACTTACAGCTCAGATTTCCACCTTGGCCACTCAAGTAGCAGCCCTGACAAAACCACGAGTATCATCTATTGAATCAGCGGTAGCTACAAATATGCAGTTAGTGGAAGGAAACCCGAACATTGAACAAGTCCAATATGTGAACAATCGGAACTTCAACAGCTATAGAGGAAATCTTATGCCTAATCGTTATCATCCAAACCTGTCATATGCTAACACAGAGAATACCTTGCAGCCTTCTTCTGGTTTTGACTATAGAAAAGATGAGCAGAAATCTTCCTTAGAAGAATTCGTTAGCACGTTCGTTGCTAGTACTTCAGCGAGATTCGAGAAGACTGAGTCAAGGCTAAATAATATTGAGACACACATGGAAAATATGGAGGCCACAATGAAGTCCTTAGAAACACAGATTGGGCAGATTGCATCCTCCATAACCAAGCCAGCAGTAGGGGGATTTTAATAAACTAATAAACTGTCACAGCCGCCAAGCTATCTTTTTCCTGTCAAAGCAGTCAGTGGATACAAAAGAAGAAGCTACCATGACCACCATTTGGGTGGTTGCGTCTGGCTGAAGACGTTAAACTTAGCGCTAGCGGGGAGGCAACCCTTGCATTTCTTATTATTATTTTCTTTACTTTTTATTTTTATTTTTATTTTTAGTTTATTTTTGTTTTGTATTTAATTTTTATTTTTATTTTGTTTATTGATTTTTATTTTTCTTTTGGTGCTTTAGTGAATGCGAAAAGCCACAAGTCTCAATTCGCTCATGTTTGATCCTGAAATAGAAAGAACTGCGAGGAGACTAAGAAAAGAAGGAAAATCGAAAAAGAAGCAATGGCAGCTGAAAACATAGAGAACAACCCACGCCATGTGGCAATCAGAGATCACTTCAAACCGGTCATTGATGATATATGCTTTGGGATTGCCCATCAACCAATCAACGCCAACAGTTTTGAGTTAAAACCTGCATTGATCAACATGGTACAAAGGAATCAGTTTGGGGGTTCAGTTGTAGAGGATCCCAACTTGCACTTAAGGATGTTCCTGGAGATCGCAGATACCATAAAAGTAAATGGCGTGAGTAAAGAGGCTATCAGGCTACGCTTATTTTCATTCTCTTTACGGGATAAAGCGTGGGATTGGCTGCAATCAATACAGACAGGAGTGAGTATCATGACATGGCAGGATATGGCCACAAAATTTCTTGAGAGATTCTTTCCACCAGCTAAATCAGCTCAACTGAGGGCAGAAATCAGTGTATTTAAGCAGCTGGAAACTGAGACTTTGTATGAAGCATGGGAGCGCTTTAAGGATTTACTACGAAGATGCCCACATCATGATTATGCAGATTGGGTCCAGATTCAGTTGTTCTATAATGGGTTGAATGGTCCGAATAGGACTGTGGTTGATGCAGCAGCTGGGGGAGCTCTATTCAGGAAGTCAGCTGAGGAAGCGCGCAATTTATTGGAAGAAATGGCCATTAACCATTATCAATGGCCAAGTGAACGCGCTACGGTAACCAAAGTGGCTGGGATTTATGAAGTAGACCATCTTGTGGCACTTACAGCTCAGATTTCCACCTTGGCCACTCAAGTAGCAGCCCTGACAAAACCACGAGTATCATCTATTGAATCAGCGGTAGCTACAAATATGCAGTTAGTGGAAGGAAACCCGAACATTGAACAAGTCCAATATGTGAACAATCGGAACTTCAACAGCTATAGAGAAATCTTATGCCTAATCGTTATCATCCAAACCTGTCATATGCTAACACACAAGAATACCTTGCAGCCTTCTTCTGGTTTTGACTATAGAAAAGATGAGCAGAAATCTTCCTTAGAAGAATTCGTTAGCACGTTCGTTGCTAGTACTTCAGCGAGATTCGAGAAGACTGAGTCAAGGCTAAATAATATTGAGACACACATGGAAAATATGGAGGCCACAATGAAGTCCTTAGAAACACAGATTGGGCAGATTGCATCCTCCATAACCAAGCAGCAGTAGGGGGATTTTAATAAACTAATAAACTGTCACAGCCGCCAAGCTATCTTTTTCCTGTCAAAGCAGTCAGTGGATACAAAAGAAGAAGCTACCATGACCACCATTTGGGTGGTTGCGTCTGGCTGAAGACGTTAAACTTAGCGCTAGCGGGGAGGCAACCCTTGCATTTCTTTTATTATTATTTTCTTTACTTTTTATTTTATTTTATTTTATTTTATTTTATTGTGTGCTATTTATTTATTTGCATGTTATTTATGCAGGTAGCACGAGACACACAACGCCCATACAACCAAATTCCAACCAGCAAGAGTCTGATCAACTCCATGCACGGTGTCAAGTTTTAGTATAAATATGAGTTAAGAGTGTCGAACCCACAGGGATTGCGTTAACTCGCACTAAGTACTACAATGATAATCCTAACTTTATTTAGAAAACAAATAATAAATATTTATAATAGATAAATAAAATAACAAATAATTAGATAGGAGGAACTAATACGATAGAGATTCTGGATCCTGATTTCACCTAGCTGTCGCCTATGTATTTGTCATGTCAATTAATCCTTGTTCAGTTATATTATTTATAAGTCAAGACTCCTAAAATATTCACTCCCTCTCTCGAGTGCCGAGTGAAAATATCATCAACTATAGACTTCGATATCTCTATAAAAATCCAATAGTTAACAACTCATTACGATTTGTGATTCTATGTTAACGACTTCAAAGGACTACAGATTCTCTCGAACTCTATAAAATCCTAGGCTATATTCTCTAGATCTATTCAAAATCCCCTCTCTCGAGTGATAGATTCTAAACATTCATCATCTCAAATTGTGGCCAACAATCAAGAAGCATTAAAATCAAAAGAATATAAATAAATCATTAAAACTTCATAACAAAATCAGTAATTAAAATTAAGGTTCAAGCATCAGTTACATCATTCTCCAGAATTAAGGAGTAAATTCATGACAAAAGATAAAACAATAAATAATCAAGCCACGAATCTAATGGAAATCATTAGAGTTTTAAGAAAGAAATAAGAAGATAAAACCCGAATTGAATCTCTTCCTCTCCGAATGTCACAGCCTTTGTCTCCTCTTGTCGCTCTTCAATCCTCTCCTTGGATCTCTAAAAATATGTGTTTCTGTGTTTTGTGCTCTGTATTAGCCTCCCTTGACTGTTGGATGTAATGTTATATTTATAGTTGAGTCTGGGAGTCTTTGGATGTCATAAGGATTATTAAAAACCCTAAAATTAATTTCCTGATACGCGTGAAACTTCCCTGCGCAGCGCCGCGGCGCTAAACTGTCTGGACTTTGTATGTAATAGGGGCGATGCGGCGCTGGATCTCTTCATTGGCGCCTCGGCGCCATGTTGCTTAATGAATGGGCACCTCGGCGCCCATTGCTTTTGATGAATGGCGCCGCGGCGCCATTCTCCCTGGAACTTGTATGGGATTTTGGCGCCTCGGCGCCATTTTTCCCTGCTCGTCCTGTGTCTTCCCGAAAGTTCCCAAAACACGTGCAATTATTCCACGATCCATATATTAATGCTCCTATAAATAAAACATAAAATAAATTATAAATCATATTAAATATCTCGAATTATAACAAAATAATAAGCTGAGAATGCCATAATAAGTGGGTATATACCACACTTATCAAACACCTCCAAACTTAAGGTTTTGCTAGTCCCGAGCAAAAGATAAAAATAAAAACTAAATTCAAATTAACAAATAAAAATTACTAAATTAACTAAGCCACTTTCGTAGGGATCACGATTGCATTTAGCGTATGCAACAAGCCTTTAAACCCCTAGGCGGCCCTAGTGGATGAGTTATAGTCTCGTGAGGGCTTACAGTGACGATACCCACAAACGTCATTCACACACAATCATGCAAAAATAAAAAATAACAAAACATAGTCTCGATAGTTACGCATAATTATATCCTCAAAGAAAGCTTATAAATGAAATCAAAGAATCTTCAAAGTACGCAATTGCAACTCGAATCCAAATTCTCGAATAAATTATCTAAGCTAGACTCAAGGTATGTGTGTGTAAAGGTTCATTCACAGCTTTGATCTTAAGTAAGCCAACTCAATGATTTAGTTTAAAAATTAGAATCGATGGGTCAAACCAACCTAGATATCTCAATTATGCTTTGTAATTGCCTTATTTTGTGTTCGGTATGGTATGGTTTTTCTTTTATTTTCTTGTCTCTTTTTTCTTTTCTCAAGTGTGCATGTTGTTTGCTTGCTATTTATTTGTTTAAATTTATTGAGAAAAAAAAATAAAATAAAAAAAAATTTGTTTTAGTCTTTGATAGTAAAGCATAAATCTTGTGATGATATTGTTTGTTTATGAGTGAAATTTTAGAAATGATAAGTGTCCAATTTACTTTTATCTGATGCCTTGAATAACTGATCTATGTTAGACTCGTAAGCACTTAAAAACAGGTTTTTAACAGTAAAACTTAAGTAGTTGACAATGTGACTAGTTGAAGAAATTGCATGTCGATGAATGACCGTTTGCTTAGATATCTATCTTGATTTGCTAGTGTTATGAAGTATGGTATAGCTAAAAGAAAAATGTCTCTAAAGAAAGAAAATAAACCACCTATAACCGATAAGCGTGAAGCTACCCATGGGCGAGTATTAGGACCACCATGAGGAGAAATGCTACCTTAAAGGGTAGGTGAGTTGAAAAAAAAGTGCAAAAATGAGAAAAGAAAAAAGAGACAAGAAAATAAAAGAAAAACCATACCATTTGGATAAAACACTATTTGAAAAGAGAGAATGATTAATTTGGAATTAATTGATAAAATAATATATTCAATATATTAAACGAAATTGGATTTCGACGCGGAATTAAAATTAGATTTTAATTCGGGCGAACGAGTTAATTTAGAATTAATTCACTGGCAATGTGAATAGTAATTTTGCTAGGCATAATTATTTAATTAAATTTGATTTAATTACGTCGCAACGGAATAATCGTTAATTCGGAATTAGCGATTCCGAGCCCGGGAGTGTTTGCGGGACCACTCGCATTTTGAATCAAGTGGGGCCCACAAGTCACATCACGCGTCAAATCATTAGTCATTCTTGTGATGGGAGTCACATCAACTTGAGTGATGTGATGCATGTCACTTTTGTGATTGATGGGAGTTGTTGAAAGCCTTTAATGCCTTGTACCAATTTTTGGAAAATTGTAAATGGTATTTGATTTTTTGAAAATCAAACAAACAACACAATTCTTTTTCTTCTCTCTCTCTCAAGAACCGAAAATGGCTCTCTCCTCTTCCTCACGGCATTGTGCCTTTTTCTCTCCATCTCTTGCTTGGCCGAGAGATACAACAAGTGATAAGGAAATTTTTGTTGTAAAACTTTCCAATGCTAGCACATAAAGAGATCATACAAAGGTGATAGGGAAACCCATTCATGAGCATGGAATCAACATTCAAAGCTTGGAGCTTGAAGATCAAAAAAATGGAGAGCTTGGCCGAAAGTTGGAGGAGCACAACAAGGGGCTTGGCCGAATACATCAAAGGGAAATTTTGAACTCTCCGCCAACATCCAACCGATCAAAGTGAGTATTTCCGCTACTTTACTTTGTTATATTCGCACATTTCATTGCTTAATTTGATCTTGGTTTGACCTAGAAAACCCAACAGGTTAGGGGGAGCTCACTGACATTCATTATCCTTTACGTTGATGATGTATTGCTTATTGGCAATGACATTCCCATGTTAACATCGGTGAAAGCTTGTCTTTCATTAAAATTCTCCATGAAAGATCTGGGAGAAGCAGCCTTTATTCTAGGAATAAAGATCTACCGGGATAGATCTAGAAAGCTGCTTGGACTCTCCCAGAGCACATATATTGACAAAGTGTTGAAGAGATTCAACATGGATCAGTCCAAGAGGGGACTGTTGCCAGTGTCACATGGCGTCACTCTATCTAAGGACATGTGTCCTAAAACTCAAGATGAGAGAGATTACATGAGTCGGATCCCGTTCGCCTCGGTAGTCGGATCGATCATGTATGTCATGATATGTAAGCGACCTGATGTCTCATATGCTTTGAGCATGTATAGTCGCTATCAGGCCGATCCAGGTGATGGTCACTAGATGGCGGTTAAGAATATCCTTAAGTATCTTATACGAACTAAGGATGCTTTCTTAATCTATGGAGATGGAGAACTTGAGGTAACTGGGTATACCGATGCAAGTTTCCAAACCGATAAAGACGACTACAAGTCACAATCCGGGTACATATTTTGTTTGAATAACGGAGCAATAAGATGGAAATCTTCCAAGCAAGAGACTGTTTCTGATTCAACAACAGAAGCAGAGTACATTGCTGCAGCTGAAGCAACAAAAGAGGCAGTTTGGATCCGTAAATTCCTAATTGGATTAGGAGTAGTTCCGTTAGCAGCTGAGCCCATTCCATTGTATTGTGACAATAACGAGGCTATAGCGCAGGGTAAGGAACCACGGTCTCATCAACGATCCAAGCATGTTCTTCGACGTTTCCATCTGATTCGTGAGATCATACATCATGGCGATGTGAAGATCGAGAAGGTTGCATCAGAGGACAACATTGCAGATCCGCTGACGAAAACTATTCCTCAGCAAAAGTTAGAGTGACATGTACATAGTTCAGGTGTTAGATGCTTGAGTGACTGGTTATAGGCCAAGTGGGAGATTGTTGGAAAATTATTACCCATAGCGTCACTATTTGTAAAAGACATTGTGGTTTTTGTACAAATTAACTATGTGACCATGGAAATTGCATTTTATCATTTTGTAATTTGATTACTTAAATATATAAATGATAAAAGTCCTTATGATTAATTCCGGATTATTAGATATGAGACAATATCAATCCATAAAGGTTTAATCATTAAATATCCCTAGTCGTAGTATTATCGAGACTGGACATCGATAATGCGGAATAGACTAGTATTGCACTTGTGCGTGTTATGGAAGTGTAACGGCATAGTTCTCATATATTTAAGTATTGGATACTTATGTAAGTGTGATAGGAGGTTGTGTTTACCGATGGTACGGAAACAGCTTCGCTCTGGATAGACCTCGCAGAATCCCATTGGTAGTATGACTATGTGTCTATAGGAATCCGCATCAGGGTAGGTGTATTTAGTCTTAACCTGAGACTTGCATCGCTAGTACTTGAGACAATCAATACGATTTGATTTTGGTCGTCCAGGACTTTAACAGGTTCTGTGTACGCCTCTTCTGGGTTTATTGAGAATCGTAGTGTATTGGGTGTGATGTCAACACGGAAGTATCACTTCAGTCATATGGAGATGATGATCATGCAGGGATACAGAACAGGTACTCTAATTGGTTGCAACCATCGGGATAATATGACAACGTCATGATTATCCAATTAAAGAGACTAGTTGCTTGTGATCCGATATATGCTTCGTACGGGGAAGACACTATTTCCGCCCCAGGCCTTGCATGTGACATCTGATACTATATCGCAATACGCAATACTACGTATACTACGCCTGACATAGATTATATATTCCTTTAAGAATATTTCCGGAGAATTGAATAGGCACGGTGTTTTGCTAGAAGCCAACCATGTCTCGTAAATCGGTAAGAACGTAGTACGAGGTACTCACGTGTTCGGATAGTCCGAAGACCGGATTTACTACCAACATATCCATGGATCTCATGGGTTGCTTCCCGAAGATTCACCGATGACGTATGATTCGAACATAATTAATCTAGGATTAATTACGGCGAGAATTTATTTGGGATAAAATTCTATTAGAAGAGAGAGAACGATTAATTTGGAATTAATCGATAAAATAATATATTTGATATATTAAACGAAATTAGATTTCGACGCGGAATTAAAATTGGATTTTAATTCGGGCGAATGAATTAATTTAGAATTAATTCGCGAGCAATATGAATAGTAATTTTGCTATGCATAATTATTTAATTTAATTTGATTTAATTACGTCGTAACGGAAAAATTCGTTAATTCGGAATTAACGAACCCGAGCCCGGAATGTGTTTGCTGGCCTACTCGGATTTTGAATTAAAATGGGGCCCACTAGTCATATCTCAAGTCACTTTAGTGATGGAAGTCATGTCACCTTTTAGTGATTGACATCCAGTCACTATTCATGATGGGAGTAGATGGAGGCATTGAATGCTAATTTTCCCTCCAAACTTGTTTTTCTTTTTGGAAAAGCATATACCAAAGTTTGTTTTGACTTTTGGATAAGTTGTATTTTGTTTTTGAAACAAAAACTCTCTCCTTGGCCGAATCCTACACAAGGCAAAAGGGAAATTTTGTTGCAAAAAATTTCCAAAGCTAGCACTTAAAGAATCATTCAAGGTGATAGGGAAACCAACCTTTGAGCTTGGAATCTCAAATCAAAGCTTGGAGCTTGGATTCAACTCATTCAAAAGGAAGCTTGGAGACTTCTCAAAGGAAAAACTTTTTGTTATCAAGTATCCAAAATCTGTTCGATGTAAGTATATTTCTGCTATACTTCTTCTTGTATTCACATTATTTCATTGCTTAAATTGATTTTGGAACACTTTAGAAACCCAACAGTATATAAACATCCTCCCAAAGGTTTCCGTTAAGGAAAGCGATTTTGGCGTCCAGTTGTCATATTTCATAAATGAAATATGCAGTTATAGCAAGCATTATCCAAATGGATTTAATCATGGAAACATGTGAAAGATTTATGTCGTAGTCGACACTATATCGTTGACGATACCCTTTCTGTACAAGCCTAGATGTGTACATTTGTATGTTGCCATCCATGTATGTCTTCCTTGAAGACACATATAGTACCAATAGGCATAATGCCTTCTGGTACATCAACCAGTATCCAAACTTGGTTGATATACATGGAATCCATTTCGGACTTAATGGCACTTTGTCATAAAAGGAGTCGATACCTTGTATCATTTCCTTATACGTAGCCGGTTTATCTTCCTCAATAAGATTGAGGTCTACATGAGGTGAGATTAAAAACCCATACCTCCCAGGTTGTTTTCTGACTCTCTCCGACCTACGAGGTTCTTGTGTATTTGAAGATTATTGGTACAGTTTCATCCCTGATGAACTATTTGTGTTCCGTAAGGACTCGGTGCCTGGAATAGTATTACTCTGATTTTCATCGAGTTTTACTTTCCTCCCACTTACCACTGCATATAGGAATTCCTCTTAGGAAAACCGCATGGAGAGCAACAATTACATTTTTCTCTTGTGAGTTGTATAAATACTATATTTTGGTTTCCTTAGGATAACCAATTACAAATATGCACTTATCCGATTTGGGTTCTAGTTTGGTATCATCCAAACATATGCCCAGCATTCCCAAATCTTCAGGAATGAGAAACCTGGTTTATTTCCTGTTCGTATATAATATGAAGTCAGTCTAACAGATTTTAACGGAACCTTATTCAAAATAAATATTGCACTGTTTAATGCGTATCCTCAGAAGGAAATTGGTAGCTCAGAGTGACTCATATGTTTAAGTATTTTCCATTATGGTATGACCGCAATGTTCTAATATTTTTACCGGTCTGTTTTCTTACTTCGTGTCGAAACTCTTTGAATTACTCAAAAGTTTTGTGACTTGTTTTTCATAAGATACACATAACCGTAACGCGATGCCACATCCATAAAGGTTACGAAGTATTCATATCCACCTCTAGCCTAGCTAGACATGGGCCCACTTACGTCACTATGAACGAGGGCTAACAGATCGGTGGTACTTGCCCTTTTACCAAGTAAAAGGTGTTTTAGGCACTTTTCCTAATTAAACTAGATTCATAGACATCATTTGAATTAGAATCAAATCCGTCCTAGTATCCACTCTTCGAAAGTGTGGATATACGAGTCTTGTTAATGCATCCCAGATGGCAATGCCACAAATAAGTCTAATTTGATTTACTCAATTTGAGATATTTGTTTGTCATGTTATATGTTTGAGATTCATTTATATTCAAAATATAAATACTGTTATTCACATCTAATGTGTATATCTCAATATCATCTTTATAAACAAAACACCTTGTGTTCTGGAATACAAAGATATACCCGCAACGGGTTAAACTAGATACATAGATAATGTTCCTAGTCAAAGTAGATACATTATAACAGTCTCCTAGTTTAAGTACATGCCCAAATGGCAGTTCCAAAACTTAGGTTTCTACGGCCAAAACAGCGACTCTCGTCCTATTTCCGACTTGTAGGTCGATCTCATCTGAAGCCAGTTTCCTGCTTATTAGCAGATCCCGCAAATCAGTACATATATTCATGTACCACATCTAGTATCAAAAATCCAATTTTAAAACCAGTAGTGAACATGTTTATAACAAACATTCTTGAAGCCGGAACCTTGTCCCGCTTTCACTTCTTTCATGTCTGCCTTGTCCATACGGCAGTCACACTTCTAGTGACCCCGTTTGCCATAGTTTAGGCAGACAACTTGGGATATGTCCTTTTAAGAAGCTTTGGTTGTGCATAACGGATTGAGCACTAAAGTTATCATCACTATGAGTCTTCCTAAGCTCATGCTCTACTATATGCTCAACTTCGGGCTCAGAACCGAAAGGTTTCTATATCAAATAGAATAAGTTCTCAGCTCCCATGACTATCGTGAGATTCTATTCCCAATCTGAAAATTAAAGCCGTTTAAATACATTCTCACCCAGGATTATGTTCTAAACGCTAATCTTTCAGACATCTTGATTGCAATAGTCCAACTATCAAATCAACGATTTCATGTACAATCGAATATAATGATTACTATAGTCTAACTATATAATCATCTACAATTGATTGGTTGCATTCAAATGTATTGATTACCATAATCCAATTATATAACCAACTACAAATGAAGTAGTTTGAATACAGTCCAACTGTTTAATTAAAACAACAATTGAATATTAGTCCAACTAATATATTTAAAATTAATGACGAAAAATAAAAATGAGCGCGTATTGGCAAGTATCTAAACGAAATTGCAAATTTAATACTTGCCTCCCACTATTTTTCGGCTAGCCTCTAACCCTCTGTGGAGTACTCAGGAAACCTAGTTTCCTAGTGGGCTAGGATCCCATTAAAAGATACACAACCTTGACTTTGGCCAACAAGTTGTATAAAATTTAACTAGGTAGATCTCTAAGATCAATTGGATCTCAACAAATTCCTAGATCCAGTAGGTGGACCTCCAAGTCCAAACATATATATAATATATATGCCAATATATCCAATATATTTTCCTAACCTTTTCCTCTGAATCAACTAAGCCTTGGCTTTGGCACAACAAGCTTAATGATTCCAGTTAAACGGGACCCATTGACAGTGGGAAAGCTTCGTAATCGAGGCCGATGAACAAGAATGACCTTGACTTTGGCCAACAAATCAAAACCTGCCAAGGCGTACAATATGGAACAAAGCCTTCATGATTCAAACACATCCGCGATGGACAAAGGTCTTGACTTTGGCCAACAAACCAGTGCCAATCTTGGATCTTGAGAATGAATCACTCAATGGAAGGAAAACGCTTAATATTTGTTGAGGGTTTTTCGAGTAAATTGGCAACCAATTTATTATCTTTGATTAGGTCTCATTATACACCCTTAAGCATGCATTCTAAAAGCATAATAAGGAGCGATAAAATTAATAATGATATGCGGATGGATATATAATACAATTTGTTCCTAGAACAAATCTCTCAATTTCCTCTCTCCCGCTAGCACTATTCTTACTTCTACCCAATTACATAATACTTCTAAAGAAACCTCATTTACATTGAGGGGAATTGGTGAGAAGAGAAATACAATGAGAAAAGAGGTAATAGGCTGGACACGCAGGTCCAATTTAATAAATTCTAAATTTATTACAACAATTTCTAAAATTGCCCTCACCCTTCTAATATCCATCTGATATACATTATTCATACATACATCCGAGTATTCACACAAAGCATGTTATTCAATCAATCTAATTCAATTAATTAATCTTTGATTAATGACCATCCAATGTTCAAACAACGATTTGATTTGCGTGAGTCAAACTCGTTTAAGAATAAATACTCAAAGTAAGTATTCTTGAATTATATCGAACTACAATTTTAAATCCAATTTAAATTGTATCCAATACTAATTCATATTTAATTCCAAATTAAATAATTACACTTATTTATGTGCCGTAAAGACTTAGATTCAAAATCCAATCTTAATGGGTCTCAAATGCCCAATTAGTATCCAATATTATTTAATTAAAGTCCAATGGGCTTTTAATTAATTTTTTAGGCTTGGACTTTCGGCCAAAATGGATCTAACCCATAATGCCTAGGCCCATTAGAAATCACCATATGTCATAGAATCAATTTTGGCCCATTAGGTCCAATTAAATTATTAAAGGCTCAATAGTCATATTTTGGACTTTATGGAAATAGTTTAGGCCCAAATATAATCCAAGACTAAAATTTGGCCCAACCAAGTCCATTAGCCCAAATACAACAATTAAATTAATACAACATTCCAAATTATATATTAATTCAATTAAAGTGCAATCACCATAATTAATTAATTAACCTAATATTTCCAAAACATTAATTTAATCTAATTAATCATGCCTAATTCCCACATTCATGTCCAACACAAAATTGGGGCAAAATCAATTTTATAACATGCTTCACATCTCACGGCAATACATGAAATTAACATCCAATTTTGATTTCAATCTAATTAAATCAACAATTAATATTCAATTTCATGTGAATCAACATATCAAATTGTTTAATTCAAAAAATTAACCATGAGCTTCCTAGGGTAATTTTCGGCCAAGCATGGATTTTGGGGATTTTTGATCTAATCAATTTATCACAAATCTAATGATATACAAATCTAATTCAACATCATATAAACTCAACCAAATCATCAATTTAGGCAAAATCAAGCTCCAAGCCAAAAATCCCAAATTAAAGTCCATAAACCCTAGAAATTAAATCAAGCTTAGATCTCGCTCTGATACCATTGTTAATGTCATAGACATGTTACGGGATCTCTAAGCGTGATTATTGTGTGAATAAAATCAAAAATAAGTTGTGGAGGACTTACATTATCGGTTGAGTTCAAAACTTACATGGATGTTGAAGCTTCCAAGCTCATTGGTGAGTATCCCTATCACCTTCACTTGACTCCCTTATGCGTTAGCAATAACAAATGGAATAAATTTTATGCCCAAGAGAGAGAGGGAAGGTTGAACCAAAGGCATTTGCTTTCTTTCAAAAAGAAACGGAGGCCAATTCTTTCTAGAATTTTTAATGGCCACGCGGCCATTTTGCTTTAGTGGAGAATTAGGCCATTCGGCCAATACACAGAGAGATAGCAAAAATTGCTTTTGTTCTTTTCTTTCCTATTTTGGCCGACTAAAGCAAAAAGTCAGAGGCCATTTGCAAAAAGCAACAGAGTGCTGTTGTTTCTTTCTTTTCGGCATATATAAAAATTAGAGAAGTCAGTGGCCACCATTGCGTTTTTATTGGCCAGAAATGAATATATTTTATAAATTCATTAAATTAAATTATGTTATATATATATAAATAGACTTGGTAGGTTTGATGTGAATCAAATCCAATCTATTTTACTACCAACCACTTATATCAATTGTTGACAATTGATGTAAGTCATGGGTCTCACCCATTTAATTCAAAATTTGGTTGGCTTACACAACACAATTTGGGCCCGGTTCGTTTAATCCGACTAAACGAATTTTCCGTCGCGACGTAATTAAATCTAATTTAATTAAATAATTATGCCTAGCAAAATTATTACGAAAGTCGCTTACGAATTAATTCTAAATTAATTCGTTCGCACGAATTAAAATCCAATTTTAATTCCGCATTGAAATCTAATTTCAATTAATATATCTAATATATTATTTTAGCCCAATTAAATAAATTAAATAGTAAAATCTAATTTAACTATTAAATTTATTTTGCCGATTAATTCCAAATTAATCGTGTTCTCTTCTCTCGACGAATTTAATCCCAGATAAATTCTCGATGCAATTAATCTCAGATTAATTCTTTCTCTGATAATTAATCTCATATTAATTCTTGTCGTAATTAATCTCAGATTAATTTTCTCTCTCTAAATTAATCCCAAATTAATATTATCTCTCTTAATTAATCCCAGATTAATATTGTTTGAGTCAAACATCATCGGTGAATCTTTGGGATGCGACCCAAGAGATCCCTGGATATATTGGCAGTAAATACGGTCATCGGACTATCCGAACACGTGCGTACCCGGTACCACGTACTTACCGATTTACAAGACATGGTTGGCTTCTAGCAAAGCACTGTGCCTACCCAATTCTCCAGAAATATTCTTCTACGGAATACATGATCTTTGTCAGGCGTAGTATACGTAGTATTGCGTATTACGATCCAGTATCGGATGTCACATGAAAAGCCTGGGGCTGGAGTTGTGTCTGCCCCGTACGAAGCATATATCGGATCACAAGCAACTAGTCTCTTTATGATCGGAAAGTCATGACCTAGTCATACTTCCCCGATGGCTATAGCACTTAGAGTACCAGTTTTGTATCCCTGCGTGATCATCATCTCCATATGACTGAAGTGATACTTCCGTCTTGACATCACACCCAATACACTACGATTCTCAATATACCCAGAAGAGGCGTACACAGAACCTGTTAAAGCCCCGAAGGACCAAAACCAAAGTATATTGATTGTCGCAAGTATTAGCGATGCAAGTCTCAAGTTAAGACCAAATACATCTACCCTGATTCGGACTCCCATAGACACATAGTCATACTACCAATGGGATTCCGAGGGATCTATCCAGAGCGAAGCTATTTCCGTACCATCGATAAACAGAACCTCCTATTACATTTGCATGAGTATCCAATACCCAAATATATGAGAACTATGTTGTTATGCTTCCATAACACGCACAAGTGTAATAATAGCCTATTCCGCATTATCGATGTCCAATCTCGATAATACTACGACTATGGATGTTTAATGATTAAACCTTTGTGGATTAATATTGTCTCATATCTTATTAATCCGGAACTAATCATAAGGACTTTTATCATTTATATATCCAGGTAATCCAATTACAAATGATAAAAGAGCAATTTCCTTTGTCACATAGTTAATTTGTACAACAACACTATGTTCTGTACAAAATAGTGATGCTATGGGTCATAATTGTCCAACAGCCGGACCTCCCCCCATCTTCTGGGATTTTTTTTTTCTAGTTACCGAATTGTGAATGATTGTCTTAAACTAAATGAAACAGTCTTACTAACTATCATTTGATGTCGGACATATGTTGGTTTCCATCCTATATACCAACAGGGAATCATATACTATCGAACATGTGTTGACTTATGTATGTCCGGATGGGTGTGTGTCAAGTCCGACCAAACATATTATGTCAGAACAATATTATAAAATTAATGGAAATAGGTGCCCTCGGGTTGTACCTTAAGTATATATGGCTCGTAAGACGCCTCTGAAAACTGGTTAGTTTGCTAAGTTGCATGCTGGAAGAGTGGAAACTCCAGGAATTCTATAGGCTTTCTATTTTTTACTATATGTATTTCTTCTATCTACTCTCACTGTTTTTTCATTGCTCGTTACTTGGTGTTTTCTCTCGTTCTTTTTGTTCTCCCCCCCACCCCCACCCCCACCCCTTAATGACTAGCATTGACAGGATAATAATAATATTAATAATATTGTGCATATGACATGTCATTTTTTTCTTCACATAATATTTTTCTGAGTAAAAACAGGTTTGACTAGCCAACTTATATGGTCTATATCTTTCTAATTTTTAATCCAAATTAATCAAATGATATACCAAACTAAATATCACATAGCCTAGTTTTTAAAATATCTTAGAACATGCTATTATCAATTTTATACATTAGGATATTAAGGCCCAAATTTGAATAAAAATCATTTTTGAAAAAATTGAAAAGAATGGTGGGTTTCTCTAAGGTCCCAAGGATCATTATCAAGCAAGAAACAACATGTGAATACATCAAGGAGGTGCGGAATACTCACAATGATCGGTTGAGGCGATGCGAGGAACAACAAAACTTCAAGCTCTCCTCCTCCAAGGCTCACGGCAGTGACAGATTTTGAGCTCCTCAAATTTTCGGCCATGGACTCCATTGATGCTCCAAGCTCCAAGCTTCTCAAATGGTGATTCCAAGCTCACAAGTGCGGTTCCCTATCACCTTTGCAAGACTCCGGAAGTGTGCTAGCACCTTTGAAAAATTGCCACAATCTTTCTATGCTTCTTCCTCAACTCTCAGCAGTGGCAGTGAAAGAAGAAGAAGAAATGGCCTCTAAGACCGAGAGAGATGGAGAGAGGGAAGAAGGAGGGTTTCCCAAACCGTGAATCATGTTAGAGAGAGAAAAGAAATTGTGTTATATATTTTGTTTTATTGATTTTCCAAAAAACAATTAAACATATACCATTTTTCAATTTCAAAAAAGTCAAAGGCAATAAAGCCTCAACCATTTACATCAATCATGAATAGTGACATTGTGTCAATCACTCAAAGTGATGTGACTTATATCACAAGAATGACTAATGATGTGACGCTTGATGTGACTTGTGGGCCGCACTTAAATTCGCAATGCGAGTGCGCCCGCAAACACTCCCGGGCTCGGGTTCGCTAATTCCAAATTAACGAATTTTCCGTTGCGAGGTAATTAAATAATTATGCCTAGCAAAATCACTATTCACATCGCTAACGAATTAATTCTAAATTAACTCATTCGCCCGAATTAAAATCTAATTTCAATTCCGCGTCGAAATCCAATTTCGTATAATATATCGAATATATTATTTTATCGATTAATTCCAAATTAATCGTTCTCTCTCTTTTAATTATAATATTTTATCCCAGATAAAATATCTCCGTAATTAATCCCAGATTAATTTTCTCTCTCATCTAATTAATCCCAGATTAATAAAGTGCGAGTCATACTACGTCATCGGTGAATCTTCAGGAAGTGACCCATGAGATCCCCAGATATGTTGGCAGTAAATTCGGTCGTCGGACTATCCGAACACGTACGTACCTAGTACTACGTTTGTACCGATTTACAAGACAAGGTTGGCTTCTAGCAAAGCGCCATGCCTACCCAATTCTCCAGAAATATCCTTACAGGAATATGGTGATCTATATCAGGTGTAGTATACGTAGTATTACGTATTTCGATCAAGCATCGGATGTCACGTGCTAGGCCTGGGGCTGGAAATGTGTCTGCCCCG
The DNA here is from genome assembly GCA_019454045.1 of Zanthoxylum bungeanum. Classification (NCBI taxonomy): domain Eukaryota; kingdom Viridiplantae; phylum Streptophyta; class Magnoliopsida; order Sapindales; family Rutaceae; genus Zanthoxylum; species Zanthoxylum bungeanum. Next base: position 1,746 of record SKCR01054222.1, on the reverse strand, counting down.
TACGAAGCACATATCGGATCTCTGGTAACTAGTCTCTATATCGGATAAACATGACCTAGTCATTTTATCCCGATGACTGCAGTACATAAGAGAACAAGTTCTGTATCCTACGTGATCATCATCTCCACTATGACTGGAGTGATACTTCCATCTCGACATCCCACCCAATAAACTACGATTCTCAATATACCCAGAAGAGGCGTACACAGAACCTGTTAAAGCCCTGGATGACCAAAACCAAAGTATATTTATTGTCGCAAGTATTAGCGGTGCAAGTCTCAGGTTAAGACCAAATATACCTACCCTGATTCGGACTTCCATAGACACATTGTCATACTACCAATGGAATTCCGATGGGTCTATCCAGAACGAAGTTATTTTTCGTACCATCGGTAAAACACAATCTCCTAATACACTTGCATGAGTATCATATACTCAAATATATGGGAACTATGTTGTTATGCTCTCATAACACGCACAAGTGTAATACTAGTCTTTTCTGCATTATCGATGTCCAATCTCGATAATACTCTGACTAGGGATATTTAATGATTAAACCTTCATGGATTGATACTGTCTCATATCATCTTAATCCAGGAACTAATCATATGGACCTTCTATCATTTATATATCTTGGTGATCTAATCACAAATGATAAAAGAGCAATTTCTTTTGTCACATAGTTAATTTGTACAACAACACCATGATCTGCACAAATAGTGACGTTATGGGTCATAACTGTCCAACAATCTCCCACTTGGCCTATAGCCAGTCACTCGAGTGTCATACACCCGAACTATGTACGGTTCGCTCAAGCTTCTGCTGAGGAAAGGTTTTCATCAGCGGATTTGCATGATTATCATCTGACGCGATTTATACGATCATCACATCGCCATGATGTATGATCCGAACGAATCAGATGAATAGTCGAAGTATATATCTGGATCGTTGATGAGACCATTAATTCTTTAGCCTGCGCTGTAGCCTAGCTCAGCTGCTAACAGAACTATATCTAATCTAATTAGATTTATTATTAATCCAGAAGGCTTCTATTGATGCCTCATATGCATCAATAATCCACTTTTGTTGTTTATTCGGTAACAGTATCTTGCTTGGAAGATTTCCAGCTTACTGTTCCGTTATTCAAACTGTATAGTACCGTTGTCACGACTTATAGTCATTTTTATCGGTTAGAAAACTTGCAGCAGTGAACCTAGTCACTTCAAGTTCTCCTTCTCCATAGTATAAGACAACATCTTTAGTTCCTCTAAGATACTCAATGATGTTCTTAACATCAATCCAATGACTATCACTTAGATTGGCCCGATTGTGACTCCATATGCTCAAAGCGTATGAGACACCAGGTCACGTACATTTTTCAATGTACGATTTCTCGGAGAGTATGAACAACCTTTAGATCTATCCCAGTAGATCTTTATTCCTAGAATAAAGGGTTTCTCCCAAGAAGTCTACGGAGAATTTTCATGAAAGCCAAGCTTTCACCGATTGTATTATGTGAATATCATTTCCAAGAAATGACATATTATCATTATTTAGGACTTTCATTGTTAGTGCGCTCCCATTAACCTCTTATAGACACAAGAATCATTTCTGTTTTGAATTAAATCAAACACCATTATGATTACATCAAAATGATAATTCCAAGAACGTAATGCTTGCTTCAATCCAAACATGGATCGAATAACTTGCAAACCTTGTTTGCTCGTTTGTTACGACAAAACCGTC
>SKCR01054221.1:0-29214 GCA_019454045.1 Zanthoxylum bungeanum | reverse complement strand
GAAAAAATGCTTGGGTGGCTCGTGATCTGGCGGTTACGCGCATTTTTGGCTTGGAGCAAACATGGGGCACGTGGCATCGTGGGTATAGTTAAGGCAAAAAGCCTCATGACATTACGCGACGGGCATTTAAGACATGATAATAACTTCACGGTTACTTATAGGCGGTTACAGAAAATCAGAGGGGCATTTACGAGAGGCCTCATGACTCCCGAGGTGAGTCTTTTGGGTATTACGGATAATCAGTCAGTCCGAGCATATCGTAACCACGAGACCGACCACGTTGATAGTCCGAAGAGGATAAGGCAGCTTGTGACGAGACGAGTGGTCCAAAATCGGTAATCTACGCCTCCCACCATTGTAGTTCCCGACACCAACTCACAAACTCGTTGGAACCGAGAACTATGGGACATATGTTGATGGTGATTTTTGTTGGAGTTTCTACGGTCCCGACGATCGATTAAAGCGATGAAACATACGTGCGAATACATCAAAGAAGTTGCGGAATACTTACAATGATCGGTTGAGCGATGCGTCGAAAAATAAAAAAAATTTAAGCCCTTTGAGACTCCTCCAAGGCTCTCGGCAGTGCAGAATTTTTGAGCTCCAAATTGTTCCATTTTCGGTCCTCTCCAAGCTCCAAGCTTGGTGATGTGAATTCTAAGCCCACGGGTGGGTTTCCCTATCACCTTCGCAAGACTCTAAAGTGTGCTAGCACTTGGTAATTTTTGCCATAAAAATCACCTTGGTCTTCCTTCAACTCTCGGTAAAACCAGTGAAGAGGAAGAAGAAATTGGCCTATGGCCGTGAGAGAGGGGGAGAAGAATAGAGAGAGTGTGTTGTGTGATCAGTGTTGGTTGTTGAAAAAAATGTGTATCTAATACACATAAAATGAATTCAAAATTCATTAACCAAAATTTTGGCTTTCCATAAGTCAAAACAATTAAGCCAACCAACAACTCCATCAACTTCCATCACTATTCACACAATCAAGTGACAAGTTGTCATGTCACTCAAAGTGACTAGACATCACATCAATCGATTGACTAGTGATTTGACGCTTGATGTGACTTGCGGGCCGCACTTGAATTCGAAATACGAGTGCGCTCGCAAACACTCGGGGGCTCGGGTTCGCTAATTCCAAATTAACGAATTTTCCGTTGCGACGAAATTAAATCTAATTTAATTAAATAACTTTGCCTAGCAAAATTACTATTCACGTCGCTAACGAATTAATTCTAAATTAACTCGTTCGCCCGAATTAAAATCTAATTTTAATTCCGCGTCGAAATCCAATTTCGTTTAATATATCAAATATATTATTTTATCGATTAATTCCAAATTAATCGTTATCTCTCTTTAATTAATATTTTATCCCAGATAAAATATCTCCGTAATTAATCCCAGATTAATTTTCTCTCTCTACTAATTAATCCCAGATTAATAAAGTGCGAGTCATACGTCATCGGCGAATCTTCGGGAAGCGACCCATGAGATCCTCGGATATGTTGGCAGTAAATCCGGTCGTCGGACTATCCGAACACGTAAGTACCTAGTACTACGTTTGTACCGATTTACAAGACAAGGTTGGCTTCTAGCAAAGCGCCATGCCTACCCAATTCTCCAGAAATATCCTTACAGGAATATGTGATCTATATCAGGTGTAGTATACGTAGTATTACGTATATCGATCCAGTATCAGATGTCACGTGCAAGGCCTGGGGCTGGAAATGTGTCTGCCCCGTACGAAGCACATATCGAATCTCTGGTAACTAGTCTCTATAATCGGATAAACATGACCTAGTCATAATATCCCGATAGCTGCAGCATAAAAGAGAACGAGTTCTGTATCCTACGTGATCATCATCTCCACTATTACTGGAGTGATACTTCCATCTCGACATCACACCCAATACACTACGATTCTCAATATACCCAGAAGAGGCGTACACAGAACCTGTTAAAGCCCTGGACGATCAAAACCAAAGTACATTGATTGCGCAAGTATTAGCGGTGCAAGTCTCAGGTTAAGACCAAAAACACCTACCCTGATTTCGGACTTCCATAGACACATAGTAATACTACCAATGGAATTCTGAGGGGTCTATCCAGAGCAAAGCTGTTTTCCGTACCATCGGTAAAACACAACCTCCTACTACACTTGCATGAGTATCATATACCCAAATATATGAGAACTATGTCGTTATGCCCTCACAACGCGCACAAGTTTAATACTAGTCTTTTAAGCATTATCGATGTCCAATCTCGATAATACTCTGACTAGGGATATTTAATGATTAAATCTTCGTGGATTGATACTGTCTCATATCATCTCAATCCGGAACTAATCGTAAGGACTTTTATCATTTATGTATCTTGGTAATCCAATTACAAATGATAAAAGAGCAATTTCCTTTGTCACATAGTTAATTTGTACAACAACACCATGATCTGTACAAATAGTGATGCTATGGGTCATAATTGTCCAACAATCTTCCACTTGGCCTATAGCCAATCACTCAAGTGTCCTACACATGAACTATGTACGGGTCGCTCAAACTTCTGCTGAGAAACAACTTTCGTCAGCGGATTTGCAAGGTTATCATCTGATGTGATTTATTCAATCATCACATCGCCACGATGTATGATCCGAACGAATCAGATGAATAGTCGAAGTATATATCTGGATCGTTGATGAGACCATTAATTATTTAGCCTGCGCTGTAGCCTAGCTCAGCTGCTAACAGAACTATATCTAATCTAATTAGATTATTATCAATCCAGATGGCTTCTATTGCTTCCTCAGCTGCAGCAATAATCCACTTTTGTTGTTTATTCGGTAACAGTATCTTGCTTGGAAGATTTCCAGCTCACTGTTCCGTTATTCAAACTGTATAGTACCGTTTTGCGACTTATAGTCATTTTTATCGGTTAGGAAACTTGCAGCAGTGAACCCAGTCACTTCAAGTTCTCCTTTTCCATAGTATAAGACAGCATCCTTAGATCCTCTAAGATACTACAGGATGTTCTTAACATCAATCCAGTGATTATCACTTGGATTGGCCCGATTGTGAATCCATATGCTCAAAGCGTATGAGATATCAGGTCAAATATATTTTTCAATGTACAAGTTCTCGGAGAGTTTCAACAACTTTAAATCTATCCCAGTAGATCTTTATTCCTAGAATAAAGGTTGTTTCTCCTAAGAATTCTACGGAGAATTATTCATAAAAGCCAAGCTTACACCGATTGTATTATGGGAATATCATTTCCAATAAATGATATATTATCATTATTTAGGACATTTATGTCAGTGCACTCCCACTAACCTCCTTATATACACAAGAATCATATTCATTTTGAATTAAATCATACACCATTATGATTACATCAAAACGATAATTCCAAGAACGTATACTTGCTTCAATCCATACATGGATCGAATAACCTGCAAACCTTGTTTGCTTGTTTTGGTAGGACAAAACCGTCAGGATGTTGTAAACATCCTCCAAAAGGTTTTCGTTAAGGAAATCGGTTTTGGCATTCAGCTGCCATAATTCATGAATGAAATATGCAACATCAGCAAGCATTATCCAAATGGATTTAACAATGGCAACAGGTAAAAGGTTTTGTCGTAATCGACACAATGTTGATAACGATACCTTTTCGCTACAAGCCTAGCTCTGTACGTTGGTATGTTGCCTTCCATGTATGTCTTCCTTGAAGACTCATATAGTACCAATAGGCACAATACCTTGCGGTACATCAACCAGTGTCCAAACTGAGTTGGTATACATGGAATCCATTTCGGACTTCATGGCACTTTGCCATAATAGGGAGTCGATACCTTGTATCACTTCCTCATACGTAGTCAGTTCGTATTCCTCAATAAGATTGACATCTTTATGAGGTGAGATCAGAAACTCATACCCCAGGTTGTCGAAACTCTAAAGTTTCCGATTTGTGTTTCAAAAGAAACACATAACTATAACGCGATGCCACATCCGTAAAGGTCACGAAATATTCATATCCACCTCTAGCCTAGCTAGACATGGGCCCACCTACGTCACTATGAACGAAGGATAACAGATCGATGCATTTGCACTTTTACTAAGTAAAAAGTATTTTAGGCACTTTGCCCAATAAACTAGATTCGTAGACTTTATTTGAATGGAATCAAATCCGTCCAAGTACCCACTCTTCAAAAGTGTGGATATACGATTCTTGTTTAATGTGTCCCAGACAACAATGCCACAAATAAGTCTCAACTGATTAATTCAGTTCGAGCTATTTGTTTGTCATATTATATGTTTGAGATTTATTTATATTCAAAATATAAATACTGTTATTCACATCTAATGTGTTTATCTCAATATCATCTTTATAAAATAAAACACTTTAGTGTTCTAGAATATAAAGGTATACCCGCAACGGGTTAAACCATGATATAGAGATAATGTATCTAGTCAAACTAGTTACATTCTAACAGTTTCCTAATTTAAGTACAAACCCGAAGGGTAGTTCCTAAACTTAGGTATCCACGGTCAAAACAGCGACTATTGTCCCGTTTTCAATTCGCAGATAGATCTCATCTGAAGTCAGTATCCTGCTCATAGCAGATTCTGCACACCAGTACATATTTATGTACCACACTAAGTATTTAAAATCCAATTTTAATACTAGTTGTGAACATATTTTATGACAATATATTTGAAGTCGGAGCCTTGCCCCTCTTCAATTCCTTCATGTATGCCTTGTCCATACGGCAGTCACGCTTCCGTGAGCCCATTTGCTACAATTTCGGCAGACATTTAAGGATATGTCCTTTGTCTTCCCAGAAGATTATAATGATTTTGCATTTACTCTTTTCCACACTCAGAAGCCTTTGGCCAAGCCTTGGCCTTCCGGAATGTCGAAGTAAGGTGCGCGCCTTGCGCTTCTTGCCTTATTGCAAACTTTGGCTTTGACTCCTTGAGTATAGCCATTCACTCTCCAAGAGTTTACTATTGCCATTTGTACTTCTAAGATCTAAGAATAGATCTATGAAGATCCTTCAATTTCATTATCATACTATAAGGATCTAATCCTTAGTTCTGATTAAGAAATTAAGGAGTCTACTTGGCAAGCTTAATGGATTAAGCACTAAAGTTATCATCACATGAATCTTCCAAAGATCATGCTCTACTATTTGTTTAACTCCGAGCTTAGGCCTAAGATGTTATTTTATCAAATAAAGTAACTTCTTAGTATTCAGGACTAACTTGTAATTTTATTCCCAATTTGAAAAATAAAGTCGTTTAAAAACATTTTTCACCCAGGATTATGTTTTAAACACTAACTTTTCAATTATCTTGATTCTAATAGTCCAACTATTTAATCAACGATTTTAGGTACTATTTATTATAATGATTACTATAGTCCAACTATATAATCAACTATAATTTAATTGATTAAATTCAATTATATTGATTACTATAATCCAATTATAAAATCAACTATTAATTGAAATAGTTTGAATACAGTCCAACTGTTTAATTAAAACAACATTAATTATTAGTCCAACTAATAAATTAATTTATTCGACGAAATAATTTGAAATGAGTGCGTATGGCAAGTTATTAAACGAATATTGCAAATCTAATACTTGCCTCCCACTATTTTTCGGCGAGCCTCTAACCCTCTGTGGAGTACTCGGGAAACCTTGTTTCCTAGTGGGCTAGGATCCCGTTAAATAACACACAATCTTGACTTTGGCCAACAAATTGTATGATAATTAACTAGGTAGATCTCTAAGATCAATTGGATCTCATCCAATTCCTAGATCCAGTAGGTGGACATCCAAGTCCGAAACATATATCCTATATATGCCAATATATCCAATATATTGCCTAACCTTTTTCCTCTGAATCAACTAAGCATTGGCTTTGGCACAACAAACTTAATGATCCCAGTTAAGCGGAACCCATTGACCATGGAAAGCTTCGTAATCAATGTGGATGGATAAGAAGTGATCTTGACTTTGGCCAACAAATCACAACTTGGACAAGACACCAATATGGAACAAAGCCTTCATGATTCAAACACATCCTCTACGGACAAAGGTCTTGACTTTGGCCAACAAACCAATGCAAGTCTTGGATCTTGAGTAAGAATCACTCAATGGAAGGAAAAACGCTTAATATGATGTGAGGTTTTTTCGCGTGCAAATGGCAACCAATTTATTATCTTTGTTAATGTCTTATCATCATACACCCTTAAACATGCATTCTAACACATAATAAGGCGCATATAAATAAAATAATGATATGCGGATGGATACTTTACACATTGTTCCTAGAAAAAATCTCTCCATTTCCTCTCTCCCGCAAGCACAACCACGTATTACTTCTACCCGTTACATAACACTTCTAAAGAAACCTCATTTACATTGAGGGGAATAGGTGAGAAGAGAAATACAAAGAGTAAGGAGGTAATAGGCTGGACACGCAGGTCCAATTAATAAATTCTAAATTTATTACAACAATTTCCAAAATTGCCCCACCCATCTAATATCCATCCGATATACATTATTCATGCATCGCAACCATGTATTCATACAAGAATGTTATCAATCAATCTAATCCAATTAATTAATCTGATAATTAATGATCATCCAATGTTCAAACAACGATTTGATTTTGCGCGAGTCCAACTCGTTTTGCGAATAAGTACTCAAAGTACGAATTCTTGAATTAAATTAAACTACAACATTAAATCCAATTTAATATGTATTTAATACTAATTCACTATTTAATTCCAAATTAAATAGTACACTTTATTAACGAACCTTTACGACTTAAATTCCAAATTTAATCGTTACGGGTCTCAAAGCCCGATTAACATCCAATGTCAATTTAATTTAAAGTCCAATGAGCTTTTAATTAATTTCTTAAGGCATGGACTTTTGGTCAACATGGGTCAAACCCAATTACCAAAGCCCATTTAAGGAATCACCCTTATATGCCTATAAACCAATTTAGGCCCATTAGGCCCAATTAAAGTTAAAGGTCCATTAAGTCATAATTGGACTTTATGGAAATGGTTTTGGGCCCAATTGGATCCAACCAATTTAGCCTAACCCATCTTGGTACAACCAAGCCCAATAAGCCCAATTATTAACCTTAAAAGTCCAATTTCCAAAATAGACCCAATTAATTAAATTACAAATTCCAATTTCACAATTAATTAACCTAAAGTGTATAACATAATTAATTACCCAAATGAATATTTCCAAAACACCAATTAGCCTAATTAATCATGCTCATTATCATCAATTAGTGTCCAACACAATTGAATCAAAAATCAAACTCATTTACATGCTTATATGTCTCGGTAATTTGAGCAATTTTATGTCTAATTCGAATTCAATCCAATTAAATCCAATTCAACATTAAATCAACATTCCCAATTGACTTCAAGTCATCCAATGAATCAAAAATCAAAAATTCCAAGACATTTAGGGTTCATGTAGATTCGGCCAAGCCAACCCAATAGGGGAAAATTGTTCCAAATCAATTTTCATGAAATTGATCCAATCCAACTTCAATTAAACATCATTCAAGCATACTCAATCAATTAATTTAACCAAATCATGCTCAAAATTAATTTACCCAATTTTAACCCTAAGTTCAAGTTTCATGCTTTTACTTGCGGTGATTTTTGTTGGAGTTTTTACGGTCCCGACGATCGATTAAAGCGATGAAACATACGTGCGAATACATCAAAGATGTTGCGGAATACTTACAATGATCGGTTGAGCGATGCGTCGAAGAACAAAAACTTTTTAAGCCCTTTGAGACTCCTCCAAGGCTCTCGGCAGTGCAGAATTTTTGAGCTCCAAATTGTTCCATTTTCGGTCCTCTCCAAGCTCCAAGCTTGGTGATGTGAATTCCAAGCCCACGGGTGGGTTTCCCTATCACCTTCGCAAGACTCTAAAGTGTGCTAGCACTCGGTAATTTTTGCCATAAAAATCACCTTGGTCTTCCTTCAACTCTCGGTAAAACCAGTGAAGAGGAAGAAGAAATTGGCCTATGGCCGTGAGAGAGGGGGAGAAGAATAGAGAGAGTGTGTTGTGTGATCAGTGTTGGTTGTTGAAAAAAATGTGTATCTAATACACATAAAATGAATTCAAAATTCATTAACCAAAATTTTGGCTTTCCAAAAGTCAAAACAATTAAGCCAACCAACAACTCCATCAACTTCCATCACTATTCACACAATCAAGTGACAAGTTGTCATGTCACTCAAAGTGACTAGACATCACATCAATCGATTGACTAGTGATTTGACGCTTGATGTGACTTGCGGGCCGCACTTGAATTCGAAATGCGAGTGCGCTCGCAAACACTCCCGGGCTCGGGTTCGCTAATTTCAAATTAACGAATTTTCCGTTGCAACGAAATTAAAATCTAATTTAATTAAATAACTTTGCCTAGCAAAATTACTATTCACGTCGCTAACGAATTAATTCTAAATTAACTCGTTCGCCCAAATTAAAATCTAATTTCAATTCCGCATCGAAATCCAATTTCGTTTAATATAACAAATATATTATTTTATCGATTAATTCCAAATTAATCGTTATCTCTCTTTAATTAATATTTTATCCCAGATAAAATATCTCCGTAATTAATCCTAGATTAATTTTCTCTCTCTACTAATTAATCCATATTAATAAAGTGCGAGTCATACGTCATCGGCGAATCTTCGGGAAGCGACCCATGAGATCCCCGGATATGTTGGCAGTAAATCCGGTCGTCGGACTATCCGAACATGTAAGTACCTAGTACTACGTTTGTACCGATTTACAAGACAAGGTTGGCTTCTAGCAAAGCGCCATACCTACCCAATTCTCCAGAAATATCCTTACAGGAATATGTGATCTATATCAGGCGTAGTATACGTAGTATTGCGTATATCGATCCAGTATCAGATGTCACGTGCAAGGCCTGGGGCTGGAAATGTGTCTGGCCCGTACGAAGCACATATCGAATCTCTGGTAACTAATCTCTATAATCGGATAAACATGACCTAGTTATAATATCCCGATAGCTGCAGCATAAAAGAGAACGAGTTCCGTATCCTACGTGATCATCATCTCCACTATCACTGGAGTGATACTTCCATCTCGACATCACACCCAATACACTACAATTCTCAATATACCCAGAAGAGGCGTGCACAGAACCTGTTAAAGCCCTGGATGACCAAAACTAAAGTACATTGATTGTCGCAAGTATTAGCGGTGCAAGTCTCAAGTTAAGACCAAATACATCTACCCTGATTTCGGACTTCCATAGACACATAGTAATACTACCAATGGAATTTCGAGGGGTCTATCTAGAGCGAAGCTGTTTTCCGTACCATCGGTAAAACACAACCTCCTACTACACTTGCATGAGTATCATATACCCAAATATATGAGAACTATGTCGTTATGCCCTCACAACGCGCACAAGTGTAATACTAGTCTTTTACGTATTATCGATGTCCAATCTCGATAATAATCTGACTATGGATATTTAATGATTAAACCTTCGTGGATTGATATTGTCTCATATCATCTCAATCCAGGAACTAATCATATGGACCTTTCATCATTTATACATCTTGGTGATCTAATCACAAATGATAAAAGAGCAATTTCCTTTGTCACATAGTTAATTTGAACAACACCATGATCTGTACAAATAGTGACGCTATGGGTCATAATTGTCCAACAATTTTTGGGCCCAAGCCATCCAAGAGCTCGGAAAGGGTAGGAAGGAAATTTCATATTCAGAATATTGTAGTCCGAGTACATTGGGTCCGATCTGACTATTTGAGCTCGGCAGAGGGGATAATATTTACTCCGGTTGTCCGAACAAATAAACGAGCTCGGGACAGTATTGGTCAGGCCGGGTGTAGCATGGTAAGCTCGGCACGAGAGTTTGTCATCTCCATAAAGTTCAGATATGGCAAGGGCAACTTGATGATTCTCCTCTAACACACGCCACCGAGTGTACGATTGGATACAGGCTGACATCATAATTGTTGCGTGTGGTAGTACCCAAACAGAGTGATTTAAATGAAATATCATATGACAAGTTTCACTTTCGGTAGTAGTAGGTTTTGCTTTCGGCAGAGATAGGCTCACGTGGCAGACGTCACGAGGATGGTGGAACAATATAATTTTCCTTAGTATATAAAGAGGTTGTGAACACCTTTGGAGGGGTTAGCCATTTTATTTCCAGGCACTACTTGTAAAAAAACAGTGAGAAAACACTAGCTCGGTTATACCTGATCATCTGTAAAAAGAGATCGGCCAAGCCTGACCACGTATAAAAAATAGTTTCTTTCTTTGCTCCCATGGACGTAGGTCGAATCCATTCATCCAAACCACGTAAATCCTCCGTTGATCTCTGTGTTTGTTATCATTTTCTGCTAAGTTTTCTTTTGATTCCTAACAAACCAAACAAATTCACAGTTGAGGGAAGATTATTCGAGGAGCGAATTTCCGGATTTACCCCTAGAACGAAAATCAGCCGTCAACAACATATGTTGTCTCCAAGGGGCGTGGCTTGGTGGTGTAGGATTCAGGATCTCACCTTTAGGTCCTGAGTTCGAATCGGGAGAATGCGTTTCTTGTAAGAGCCTAGGATAGCCGGGGGTTTTACCTGCTCCGCTTAAGCCCGGAAGAGATGGTTTTGCGGTGAGATTTCCAACGATTAAAAAAAGAGTTGTTGACGGGTGATTTTCATCCCAGTGGCAGTTTCGAGATAACCCTCCCGAGACAATCCTCATTCAACCTCAAATTTGTTTGGTTATGGGGGACCAAAACCAAATGTGGCAAAAGGCAAGAGACAAACACACAAAGTCGACAAAGAGAGTTTTAACGTGGTTCGGCGGATCAAATCCAACCTACGTCCACGGGCACAAAGTGAGGTGTTATTTTTATTACTAAATCGAGCTCGACCGACCAGTTTTCAAACGTGATCTAAGGGAATCCGAGCTGGTTGCTCTCTTGGTATTGTTTCTTACAAGTAATGCTCAAATGAAAATTTCCTCAACCCTTACAAATGAATTCAACTTCCCCTTATATACTAAGAATACAAGGCACTGTTCCCGTATCTTTGCGACGTCAGCGTTGCAGGCTTTCGGCGATTTGACAGACTCTATGCCCCAACTGCCTCGCCGAAAGCTGAACCTGCCATCTGGTTTCATGTCACCTCACGTTGAATGTACGCTGTTACACTTTATTATAAATGATGACAGCATGTAAGATCTCTTGGTACAAAAGTGGACTTCGGAAAGAAAAGTCCAAACTACCCTGGTCACACGTCGGTCACCAAAAGGTCGACCAACAGGCTTGCCGAAGACTTCGACTGCTCCGGCCCGACCCATAATATATGTGCTTACCAACTTGTTCCGGGAGATAAAGTAAATCTAGACCGAGCTTCCGGTCTACTATGGTCGGCCTCGGCTCTGGTGTTGTCGGTCTCTGAAATTTGCACCATGCTGCGTCCTCTGGTCGGTCAAATCTGGGAGACTGAGTCCGGACTTTCTTCCGGGCTGAGGAACAAGTCAAACCTTCTGAACACATGACCCTCTAAAAGGGGAAATCTCATTCATACCCTTGCCGAACTGCTCAATTACCTTAGTTGCAGAAATCCCCATCAACAAGAGTATATCGTTGTTCACACAAAATGAACGAAACCAAATGGTTGAATGAGATTGTCACTTGCAGCTAGCAACATCAACTACAAAATATAGCACACTTACGGTATGTTAATAGCAATGAATAAATTTTAAAGTTCTGCTAGAGGAGAATTTCTTCAACATTTTAGTATGCACTAAGAATATATAAATAAATTAAAAAAAAATCAATCATGAAGGAAATGCTCAGTTTCCATATATTTTTCAATATTCAAGTTGTTCCAAATTATAGATGTCATTTTCATCCAACTTTGTGAACCACTTTGTGCCATTATCACTTTTAACTTTTTGTTTGATTTTTTAAAAAAAAAAAAAAATTCATTGGAGGGTCTTAACTCTCAAGTTAAGAAATCACATATTCAAAAAACTTCAGCTACAATTCTTGATCATGCTATAGCATCAAATATGCATAAAATCACCCAAAAAAAGTTAGTTAGAAGAGTAATGTTATTTTGACTAAGGATGGCAAAATTTTCTTGGGGATGGAGGCCTGCAGGGTCCTAGTATGTTAGGAATTGATAAATAGATAATTTTCTATACTTGATGGTTAGATAAGTCGGGTATGAATATTGACATATCCGTTCAGATTGAGGTATATATAATTTTCGTGCGAATGGGGCACCACTAGGGCTCGGTATGTTGGAGGCGGATAACATATCCGCTTGGGTTCATATCTGTGCAGGTATGTAATTTTGCTACACAAGTCCAAAAAATTTTTACAGACTCGGGTATTTCCGGATCCTGATCGTTGCAGATCCGGCCGAACTTGGACCTTTTTGTCATCCTTATTCATAGTTCACTTCTAGTCACCAGAAAATATATTTTTAAAAAATATTGGACTCATTTGAGATCTAAACATATTTTCCGGAAATTTCAGGCGATAGACAAACACCGAAAAAAACTTTCTGATCTGAAAAATAATTTTCATAAAAAATATTTTTTTTACGGAAATCATTTTACACCAAAATAAAAAACCCTTAATTTTATTTTTTTTCTTTAATTTAGCTTGTTAAATAGCCAAAATACCTTATTACTTAGTAAAAATCTAACATTATTAAATATTGGGTGGATAACGATACAATCTTCTAAATTTCGGGTGAATCGATAAAATTTTCTCAATTTTTTGGTAGTTTTGAACTTCAACTTAACTTTGGATTTAAAAAGTAACTTTATTCTAATAACATGTTACCATAATCAGAATACTTAGCAACAATAAATTACAGCATGTAATTTAAAAACTAGTAAATTGCAAAATATGCAAGTTTGAAACCAGAAGCAAGATAAAATGAATTGAAACTGAGTCTTGTGCCAGTCTCTTTAAAATATATTCACTTTCCACCGTTGTGTTTAAAATTAATCCGTGTATGTTTCCCAGGATAAATATAAACTGATAGTTTTATAGCACCACCAAACTATCACATCGAACTTCTATAGTGTTTGAACTTTATAAGTAAATAACTGCAACAACAACTAACATTGACAATAAAATTGTGAACAGACAGTGAATATTATTATAGAACAACCAATACAGTAAAACTGAGAAGCTGCAAGAGTAGGAATGTGAGGATCGTTAGCGACTAGAACGCAATGGTTTTTTAATTTTATAGACCAAAAATGACCTTCCATTTTCACTATATTAAGGGAGTTTTTATAATTATTTAATTTAACAATTAAATAATATAATTGAATTGCCATCATTTTTAAGCATTATGTAACTTATGCCTCATTGAAGAGACACAAAAATTAAAGATGAAATAGCAAAAAGTGACTAACCCGGGTCCGGCTCGATTTGGGCCACATTCGTGTACGCATAACATGCGTGCGCACATTAGTTCTAGGCGAATTATCGCGAATCGAGCTGTGATTTGCACCTCCATGCAAGTGCCCGTGTGGACAGAGCATCTATCCATAAGTTCTTATCACTTTAAAAACAAGCAATTATATATAAACTCTTCTATGCTTAATTATTTTTTAGATGTGAGATATCTTTAATTTCCTTCTCAATGAGTGCAGTTTATGAAATAAATTTTCATTCATCCAAGCATTATTTTGAACGTATCAATATATCATTTCGAAGTACTCACAGAGAAGAATTCGAATTGTTCATGATCTCATCATTCCCATAAGTGGATCCCACTTAAAATTGTGAGTCAAAATTTAAAAAAAAAAAAAATTGATAATTTTCCAAAACTTTCCAACACATTTGTCCTCAATGGCATGTCAAAAGTATTTTTTTACCCTTGTGATGTCATTTTTCATTCAACACTATCAATGGAGTTGAGTACTTTTGAACATAATATTACATTATATTAGGATGGACCGACAAACACTTTTCGAGTTTTCGAGTAGTTTATCCTAGGATATGAAAGTATTAAACATGCAAAGGACTTTTTGTTTCTTAATTTTAGTTTTGGTGAGGCTATGAATTTGAGCTTTACAACTCAGCCAAGTATTTAACTAAATGATGCATCCATTACTAATTTGAGCTTAATGCTTATGGCTTAAGATGAGTGTAAAAAATAGTCGTGAATGCATAAATTCTATTGTAAAGAGTTCGAGAGAGCAAACATGATAGAGAAAATAAAATATTAAAAGTGTTT
Organism: Zanthoxylum bungeanum; assembly: GCA_019454045.1. Classification (NCBI taxonomy): domain Eukaryota; kingdom Viridiplantae; phylum Streptophyta; class Magnoliopsida; order Sapindales; family Rutaceae; genus Zanthoxylum; species Zanthoxylum bungeanum. The sequence continues at coordinate 14,884 of SKCR01054221.1, read as the reverse complement.
TTAGTAAGGATAATTTTGTAAATAAATGAGGAATGGGAATTATTATTGTGATAAATTGAGGATCAAATATCACTCCACTAATTAAAATATGGTCATGGCCTATTGAGGCCCAACCCAATAAGACCAAAAGTGCTAGAATCAAACTACTGCCTTTAGTAAAATCCCTAAAAATATAAAATAGGTACTGAATCAACGGCCATATCACAAAGACACCGACAAGCCCCCAAAATCGAACGGATCAGATTTTATTGAGAAATAAGAAAAAGAACTCTAAAATGAAAGGTGAAATTAGGGTTTTTCTCCGGCGTTTAATTCTTGAACATCCCCAATCCAAAACCCACGTCTCTCTTTATTGTTTTTACCATCTGGGTTTTAAAATTCAATCATGGGCAAGGGTCCTGGTCTCTACACTGATATTGGCAAAAAAGCCAGAGGTCCAATTTTTTTTATAATTTTTTCTGGTTCTTTGTTCTTTCACTTAAAGATTATATATTTGTTTGTGGGCGCTACTTATTTTTTGATTTCTTTTTGTGGTTTTTTTTTTTTTTTATGTGTAGATCTTTTGTACAAGGATTATCAGAGTGACCACAAGTTCAGTATTACTACCTACTCTCCAACTGGAGTTGTAAGTTTTTATTTTTATTTTTATTTGTTGTGTTTTTGCTTTTGTTTCAGATTCATTTTTGTTTGTAAACATCATTTGTTGCTCAAAGTTTGTAACTTGCTGTATTTATTGATGTACTTTTGTTTAGAAATAGTGAAATAGTAGTTGGTTTTAGTGTCTCTGAATGGGGAATCTGATAAACCCAAATGCATTTTTAGAGAAGTTTGCCTAGCTGCATATCGAATTGTTGCTAGATCTTGTTGATTAAACTTTTCTTATGCCTTAGAAGGATAATATTGTGTTTGTTTGTAAACACACAATTTTTTTTTGCCTTTATGCATTTTACTTGGCTGTTATTATTGTAGTAGAGTAGGACACTGAACTTGTTTTTTGCTATTTTGAGCTCCCATATATTTTGTCTTTGGATGTGTATACTTGTCTTAAGTGATTGAATTATAATTGTAAGAACTTAATTGGATTTTATTGTTTAAAACTTGTTCTTTTTCTTTATTTAATCATTGTGCAGGCTATTACATCATCTGGAACAAAGAAGGGTGAGCTGTTTCTAGCTGATATTAATACCCAGCTGAAGAACAAGAATATCACAACTGATCTCAAAGTGGACACTGCCTCCAATGTAAATTTTTATTGGAGTTATACTTTTTCCTTTTATATGATCTTAAATCTTTCATTCGATCTCATTTTACTGCTTATCTTTCATAATGTCTTCTTAAACATCTTTATTGTACTGAATATTCTGTTTATGTTTTGAAATCAGCTCTTTACCACTATCACGATTGATGAACCTGCTCCTGGGTTAAAAACAATTCTTAGCTTGAAAGTTCCTGATCAAAGTTCTGGCAAGGTAAATAATTTAACATCCTCTACTTTAGTTTCTTCATACTAAAATTCCATCAGTTAGTTGAGAACAAGGTAACTAACTTTTACATTTTGGATATGTTCCCCCAATGAAAATATCTTTGTATTTACTATTTAATACTATTGGCTGATTTATTTTATTGTTTCATAATTGTGTTACAGATTGAACTCCAGTATTTGCATGATCATGCAGGGATAAGCACAAGTGTTGGTTTGACTGCAAACCCGGTCGTTAACTTCTCAGGTGTGATCGGTACTAATGTACTCTCACTTGGGACTGATCTGTCATTTGACTCCAAATCTGGGAACTTCACAAAATACAATGCTGGTCTGAGCTTCAGCAATGCAGACCTTATTGCTTCATTGACTTTGTGAGTACTTTGTCTTGCATTTCTCTGTTTGCATGTGTTCTTTTGTGAGTATCCAGTTCTGAATAGGGATATTTCTTTTCTACTCAGTGTTGTGCATGATTTGTTGTATTTCGTCCTTGCTGAACGATATTAAAAAACCTCAAGTTTATCAAAACAATTGTCAACATTATATTTGCCTATTGAGAATTAATGTATTTGCTGATCAACATTATTCCGTGTCTAGATTTATATATCTTGGTTTTTGATTTAACATATCTTCATGTAATTCTTTTTCCTTTCTCCCCCTTAATGGTTGATTAGAGGTCTATTTGAGATCATAAAAATGCCTCATGACAATGTCCATGCTGCCTTTTTTACTTTGTTCTTGTTGTGGCTGAATATCATATTTGCCACACCCACAGCTGTTGTAATACCCTAATGGTAGGGGTGAAATATTTTCAAGTTTGATCAACTTGTTACTTGTATTTTGCTTGGATATGGTGAACTGATTTGTTTTTCAAACTAATACATCCATGTTTCTAATGCACAGGAACAACAAGGGGGATTCCCTGGCTGCATCCTACTACCACGCGGTGAATCCCTTGACTGCTGTTGGTGCAGAAGTAGCCCATAGCTTCTCAACCAATGAGAATACCATCACTGTTGGTACCCAGCACACATTAGATCCATTGACCACATTGAAGGCACGAGTGAACAATACTGGAATCGCAAGCGCTCTCATCCAGCATGAGTGGCGTCCAAAGTCATTGTTCACCCTTTCCGGTGAGGTAGACACCAAGGCCATTGAGAAGAGTGCGAAGTTTGGACTGGCATTAGCTCTTAAGCCATAGTTGAGAGAGAATTTAGCCCAACATGGTGGAGAACTGAATGGGTAGGCGTTATTAGCGTAGATTAATTAGCTGCTCAGGCTGATGTGACAATGTTTTTTTTCCCATCTCAGCAGTTTTGGATTGTAAAATAAAATTGGAAGGATCATAAACCTGTCATAACTTTTGAGAGCTTTTACAGTTTCCAATCATCCTTTTTAACCTAGCCTGTGGCATGGTTAGCCAACTCTCAGTGCCACCCATTTATTGCTGATTATGGTTCTGAAGTTCCCAATAATTATTTACTTGGGGGCAGTGGAGATTAGCTTGCTTTCATTGCATGGATTTGATTTTTTTTTTACTCTTAATTATTTCATCTATCAGATATTTAGTGATTACGTACATAAAAAACATGTCAAATTACCATTCATTTTTCCACAACATGCAATTGGTGGTAGCAAGGTGATGGGATCATAATCACATTGAATTTCTAGCTGAATATATAGATATCTCATTAACTACTTGCACTGGATACTACATAGACGAAGCAAGCTTTTGAGTTACTACTATATATAATGATGTGATACAATGATAAACATCAAAGATACAAGTCATTTCAGAGATCAGAGAGAATTTGTGTGATTATCTGAAGATAATTCAATCAAATGAATCAGAAAGAGGATGCTATTATTGCTTTTCACTTGGCTTTGGTGACTGTTGCGGGTGGTGAAATGGAGAAGCACAATGACCATTTGGATGGGATAAGGTCCTTAATGGTTGTCCATTTCTTGGCATGAATCCTCCCTGTGTTCTAATGCCGACTTTGGAATTTCGGTTGGACCTGGAATTATCTGATCGCATGGTTTGGAAGTAATAGGAGGAGCTGGCCATATCCTTGAGTTTTGGCAAAGGTTTCAAGGTTTCAACAACGTCACTCATCCGTGGTCTGGCCTTGGGGTCGCGGCTAAGGCATTGAGCTGCCAGCTGGGCTGCTTTCTGAGAACCTTTGATTGAAAAGTGACCTTCGAGGCGAGGGTCCAATAACCGGAAGACTTGTCTTTTGTCTCCAAGATGCGGTCTTGCCCATGCCACAAGGTTGTGTTCCCCGTTTGGTCGGTTTTTATCCATGGATCTTCGGCCAGTCAACATTTCAAGTAAAACTACTCCAAAGCTATAGACATCACTCTTTGATGTCAAATGTCCTAAATCCATAAGAAGCATTTTAGATTTAATTTACAACCCAATGATCAATGGTGCATCTGTGATTTCTAGATAGGGCTGTAATTAATAAATCGCATAAAATACATGTGCAATTTTTGGAATAAGTAATTGACAATGCTTACCAGTCATCACATACTCTGGAGCAGCATAGCCATATGTTCCCATTACTCGAGTAGATACATGTGTTTTACCATCCTCCGGGGCATCTTTGGCAAGTCCAAAATCAGAGATTTTGGCATTGTAATCCTAAAATGTTAAATAGTTTTAGAAGATGAGATAATATATAGATAAAATAATATTGTATTGTGCCAAATGTTTATCACATACTGCATCTAATAAAATATTTGATGCTTTAAAATCTCGATATATCACAGGTTTTTCAGCTTCTTCATGAAGAAAGGCAAGACCCTTAGCAGCACCAAGTGCAATCTTCATTCTGATAGACCAGCAAAGAGGCAAGGACCCTTCTGCATATAACATGGTTGTCACCAAAAAACATTAAATTCTATCATGCAAATTGAAAATGTCAAATTCTCAATTCCATAATGGCATAAATAATCACAAAGAAACAGTCAAGTCAATCTACAATCTAAACTTTCTCTTCAGGTTAAAAGCAGGTTGTGAGTTCCAATTCATACAAAGATAATACGCAATTCTTCTTGATAAGATTAATTATGATGGTTGTACCTAAGTCTGTCACAGACTTTAATCCTATTTATGAACTTTTAAACAAAAAAATCTAGCGAAGTTTGATACTCAGAAACAAGAGTTCTGCCCCAATTCAACTGGGGAACAATAATTAGCATATCACTGCTCTAAAGGAAAAGCTGATGCTCAGCAATCAATTTTTCACATTAGGCAAAACTGCAACCTGGATTTGGCCAGAGCTACAGGGGTGATTAAGGTTATTGTTTTCAATAATAGCTATTACTTTGAGCCCTAATGGCCATTGCTCGTAAGCATGTTATTGTTTGTAATCAATGGCAAGCCTCTCAGATTAGGTTTCTATGCTTATCTACATGGAAGATATAACAATTCATAGGGCTCACCATTAGAAACCACATGGCACATATTGGAACAACCTTATCCTTCATTCTCTATCCACCATTTATTTTGAAAATGGGAAATTTCGCACATACTGATTTGTATAAACTAATTTCTCACAATACTTCTTCACCTGGAAGCTAACAGCTAAAGCTAATTAGCCACACTTAATAATTAAACATACAAGTTATTTAATGTACATCAATGAAACACAACACCACATTTAAGAAGATTAATCGATAGTCAGCCACATACTTCTAAAGAGGTGGTTCTCCAAACTCCCTCGAGGCATAAACTCATATACCAGCAGCCTTTGATCATCTTCAATGCAGTAACCAACCAATTTAACCAAATTGGGATGGAGGAGGTTGCCGAGAAAATTAACTTCAGCCTGATAATGGAATGAAAGTGGGAAGTTTTCAATAAATTTGAAAGGAAAACAAAAAAAAAATGTGGTCCCCACTTTCAATTAAAAGAAAAGGCACAAAAATTCTAGCATGGTTCATACCAGCCACTCTTTATGACCCTGAAGTCGATCATGATTTAGTGTTTTAACTGCAACAGTAAGCCCCGTACCGGGTTTCACAGGAGCAGTTCCATTCTCCTCAATCCACCCTTTGAAGACACAACCAAACCCACCCTCACCAAGAAGACTTTCTGGCCTGAAGTTCCTCGTCGCTAGCTTAAGATCATTGAACCCAAACTTCCGAAGCTGAGAAGCAACCTTCAACTCCTCACTGAATTTCGGAGTTGATGAAGCACTTTCTGCGTTACTTGTTGTCGTAGAGGACACAGGAACAACTGGTTGATCTCTTTCCTCATTTGTGGGTTTACTATCTGCTGATAGACTCAAACCATTAAGAATCATAATCATTTAATGAAAGACAATAAAAATATACCATGATAGAATAACTTCACAGTAATGTATTAATTGTCCCCAAACTTAAGGCAATCCACGAATGCTTTAACGTAAAATGTTCATGAATTAATCAAACTGAGCTCTCTGCTAAATGAGAACTAGTAGACAAACTGATTGCCATCAAATAATCTCACATAAAGCTTAGCATGTGTTTAATAACAACAAATCCACAAACACTTGCTAAAATATCATAGATAATATCAATAAATGAAATTTCTTCCTTTCCTAAAAAGGAAAACAAAAGACTTTAACATATCCAGTGGTGGCCTTGGAGAGGCGACACAGGCGGTCGGCTGGGACCCAAATTTAACCTAAAAATATGACATTTTTTATTCTTGATCATAGGAGTCTCATTTTAAAAACTCAGCAGCTCAGGGCCGCCCCTCAACATATCCTCCACCTCATGCAAAGTAAATCCCTTCAATTAATGATGCTGATACAACAAGAAAAATTAGATTTGGAAAAAAAAAAAACAATAATTTATTATGTGTCTTCACTTCGCTTAGATGGAACCCAGAGATGATAGACAGAGAGATTAAATTTACACATAAAGTCATAAACTTTAATGTTTCTAAGAAAATAAAATCTATGACAAAAACAATAATAAGTAAACAAAACAAAACAAATAAATAAATAAATTTACCATAATTAGTACTAGTGCTGCCACTCATGGAACTATCAACTTTTGATCTTGAAGGCATGCAACTTTCAAAAAAACAGAACCTAACCCAGCATCCAATTTCTTTTTCTTCTTCAGCTCCATCTTTCTTCTTCTTCACCTTCTTTGACTTACTATTATTCACTTCCCAATTCTTCACTTTTACAGACTCTGGACTCAAACCCATCTTCACAAAGCTCTAAAATTGATCAACCTCTCATATCATCACTCAATAAAGCTCAAACCCTTTAGCTATAATAATTATAGAAGCTGACCTCCAAAAAAAAAAAAAAAAAAACACACACGCAAAAAATAGAAAATTTGGGAAAATTAATGACACTCAGATTGCAAAATTTAGTCAAAAGTTGAGAGAGAGAAAGAGGGCAAGTGTTAGGCCGGCAGCTCGGGCAGTTTGAAACAGAGCGTACGGGCAACTTGGGCAAAATAGAGAATATTGTTCGGAATAATAACACCTAAGTCCCTAATATTATAAATATTTTTAAATAAGTACATAATTTTTAATTTGTATCACACCTTGTATTATCAAATTATGACCTATAAAATAACCTTGTATTATTAAAATTATGTCCTATACAAATGGCACATGTATTTAGGAGTGTGAATTAATCGATTTTAACCGATTAATCAAATCGTTCCGACCAATTTTTTTATAATTGTTCAGTTATTGTAATTAAATCGGTTTTTCCGGTTAAGATTTTTAACTTTTTCGGTTTTTCGGTTCGGTTAAGGTTGTGAGATTTGTATAACCGAACCGACCAATTAATCGATTACAAACCATAATTTGACTCTATATATATTTTTAATTAAAATGAAATTAAATTTTTACCTTCTGCATCTACTGAGTGTAGTTGTAGACTGTTTTTTGATGAATTTAAATTTATCTTCTATTGTTAAACACATATATGTTTGTCTTTTTAATGAATTTAAATTTATAGTAATGTGTTAATGTTGATTGTTATTTGTGGAGATTCTGCACTGGTTAATAACCGAATTAACCAAAATCGATCGAGAAATAATGGTTTTAAATTGGTTAAATATTTACTTAATCAAATAATTTCGGTTTGATTAAAAAATTAAGAATTTTCCGACCGATGTACACTCTTACATATATTACTGCTATTATATAACAACGGATACTCTTCAGCATCTGAAATTCGAAGTTGGGACCTATTTGACACGTATAAAAATATCTTTTATAATTTTTTAAATTAATGACACAAAAGATGGAGCTAGATGTTATTTGGTCGGTTTTGCTTGCTTGGTCTCTCAATTGTTGACTTTTGTGGATGGAGATGTGGAGTTAGTTTTTGTGCCAAACTTTTTATAAATTATATATATATATATATATAGATTTGGTCATGGTTCGGTTTGATTTTAGAACCGAACCGAATCAGAAAATTCGGTTCGATTCTTTATTTTTTAATGGAAAAAAATTGGTATTGATCCGATTTTTAAGATTATAATTTCAAATTATGTAGAACTGTAACTGAATCATTTGGGTTTCGGTTCGGTTTCGATTTTGGAATATGAATCAGATAAAACCATAACCTTACGGTTCCATCCGGGTCGATTCCGAACCGGATCTATATATATATATATATATTTGTAATTAGGGATATGAAAAAAGATTATAAAAAACTAATTGGATCCGGACAATAAAATAAACATATGCTAAAATCATTTAAGTCCTAGGAAGATAGATCAGATAATTATCAACTTTTTTAATAATTTTTTTATTTTATTGATATTCTGATGTAACATATGATCATAATACCACTGGGGTCAAATAAAATATTAAAATGTTGTATTAATTATACATTTCAAATTGGAAATTTTATATTATAAATTATTAATGCCTGTGAATGTGATTAAAAACCAAATCATATATTACTTATATGTATTTATTTTATATGTCATATATTGTGATGAAATTTTTAATTATAAAGAAATTTCACTGTCAAATTATTTCACACAAATTTAATCAGAATAAGTAAAATCTCTGACTATCATCGAAAAATTTTCAATTGATGCAAATCCAATGAAATTTCGACGTGTTAGTATTTTGGGGGCCTATAAAAAATTCAGAATAGTTAGCCAAATTGACTTGTGAATGCTGCCATTTTCAGACGATAGTGGAATTACAAATAAATTTTGTTAGTGGGCATTAATTGTTTGTTGAAAAACATGCGATTTCATCAATCTGGCCATTTGCTTGTCTTGCTTTTTGACACATGAGCTACTACTTCTTATCAATTAGACCAATTGCTTTTGTATATATGTAACACCAATGATTAGAAGGAAAGAGGTATAAAGTTAGTAGAAAAATTAACTTGGGACGGTGCCGAATGGGCAATTAGGATAATATAAATTTGGACCAACAAATAAATATGTAATATGCAAAGTTGTATTAATAGAATTTCATTAAAAAAAATCATATTTCTCATCATTTAAATACATACTTATAATCAATAATATGGTAAAAAAAAAAAAAAAACCCCACTTATAATCACATTTAAATATGCCTAAATAAATACATACTCACACACATACCTAATTGACAGTCATTTTATGACTGAAGGTTGGTAATATGACTGAGGTCATAAGTATGACTAAGGGTCGACGATATACTTTAGATCACAATTTTCACTGCGGGTCAACAATGTGTCTGAGATCATAAATGTGACTGAGAGTCAGTAATGTGACTGATATTACAATTGACTGTATTCAATATGACTGAGGTTCGGTAATGTGGTTGAGATCACAAATGTGACTGAGATACAACCATAATTAAATTACCAGTCACCCAACTGAAAGTCATATTATGATTGAGGGTAAAAATACAATTATGACTCAGTTCCAGGCCCGGCCCTTGGACAGTGCCACAAGGGCTGCTGTCCAGGGCCCAAGGCCAAAAAAGGACACCAAGAGAAATACTTTCTTCTATTACTATGTGGATTGTGAGTCAGGCCAAACTAGAAAACCATTGTTTCTGTGATTTTTTTCGTATTTTATATACTGGCGTAGAATATAAATCTCAACGGATGTTAATACTTTTTCTTAATTTTTTAATTGTCCAGACAGCTGCAGAGTATAATCGGCGCAAAGAAATTTTTTTCAAGGAGCTTGAAATTGTTTTCGGAGACGTGGTATGATTCTTTTCATTCATTATCATATTTTATTGATTTTCAGGTTAAATGTTTGCTTTTTCTGTGAGCTTTATATTAATCAGAAGCAAGTAGGAGTTGATTTAGAGTTTTCTTTTCCCATTTAAATATTTATGTGATATTCTTGAATATCAATTTATCGGTATTTTTTATTGTTCTTTATATTAAATGCATATTTTCCAATCTAAATTTATGAATTAAGTTGTTGTTTGAGAGAGGAATTTGAAAAGACGTTTGATCGTTTGTGCTTTATACATTATGTATGTTTAGAAAAGACATTATGATGAAGTTGATGGTAATGAGAGGGAACAACAGTCTGTTGAAGAATCATTTAGAACAGATTATTTTCTTGTTATAGTGGATATTGCTCTTTCTCAACTGAAAAACAGATTTGAACAGTACAATCAGGTAATTTCATTGGATGATCAACAGTTAAAAGAAAATTGTATGAATCTTGAAGCACATTTGAAAGATGGAAATACCATGGATATAGATGGAACGAACTTATGTTCTGAATTACAGGTGTTGCAAATGATGTTACATGAAGAAGCATTTCTCTCTAATAACCCTTGGACATCCATGGAAATACCAAACTTTGTAAAAGAAACCAACACGTGTCCTAATGTTATGATTACTTATCGTGTACTATTGACTGTACCTGTGACCGTGGCATCTGCAGAAAGAAATTTTTCAAAATTGAAATTATTAAAATCTTACTTGCGGACCACCATGACTCAAATTAGGCTAAATGGATTAGCAATTTTATGCATTGAAAATGATGAGATTGAAGACTTGGAGTATGATGATATAATTGATGATTTTGCTTCAAAAAATGCTAGAAGACAATTTCTTAAAGGTTGAAATTTCAAGGAGCTTTGATAGGAATTGTTGTATATGATTGTATTTTTTGTTGTCGGGGTTTAGGTACTATGTCCCCCCCCCCTTGTATATTTTCTTAAGCAATATAATTTGGGCGTGAGGGCCGAGCCCCCCAGCTTCGACCGGGTTCCAGCCCTCGTTAAATATTATTTTTTAAACATGTTTTCGTAATAAAAAAAGGGCACATTTTGAACCTTCGCACCGGGCACCCAAAAACTCAGGACTGACCCTGCTCAGTTCTTTGTGGTTTAAGTAAAATCTTATTATGATTGTGCTCGTGTTAATGTGACTAAGGGTTGGTACTGTGACCAATGTAACTAAAGTGACTAAAGGTAAGTAATGTAACTGAAGCACACATAATACAATTTTTAGTCACTGATGTGAGTAGGTAAAAATAAGAAAATAACGAATGTATATTGTTGTTTAGGATATGGTTTCAACTTTTATGATAAAGTTCAAATTTTTCATACTAAATTTCAATACTTGGTTTCTTTCTACGTAGTCATTGAGTTACGGTATAGAACAAAATTGAAGTGTTCTTGATGAATCAGTAATCTGATTATAAAATTTGTAGATTGGTTACACAAAAATAAAGTTATAATGGGGATAATTAGAAAACATAAAGATAAGTTAACAAAATATTTAGATGGGTGGGTGATCGCGATTTTGTATAGCACGCAAACGCACGTATAGCACAAATAGTATAAAAATATCGATCCCACAAGAAATTATTATTAGTGTTTAATACTAAAGTAAAGTAAAAGGAAAGTAAAGAATAAGCAAGAGAAAATATCAAGATAAGAAGAACCAAGAATCATAACTTCCTCATAATATTCCTTTAAATTAATCTCATATATTTATAACTGAACAACTATATGAATTATTAACATAGAATACGAAATTATCTACAAGTCTCTTCCGATGGTCAAATAAAGACACTCAATTTAGTTCAATTACATATATTCCTATGATAATTAATCTAAGTCTAACTCATTAAGTTCAAGTTCTAATTATAGCTATGCATGCCCTACATGTATATTCTTATCCCGCATGAAAATCTAATCAACAAAATGAGATCACATGTTATCAATTTTAATCACATTATTTGGATATCTTATGGAAAAGTTGTGGACAAAATATTGAAAATTACGTAAATTAGGAAGTCACTAGTGCAAATCGGGAATTTCGAATTTTTCACTCCCTTTTACTCAATCTTCGTATAATGTATCCTAAACAATAAAACAATAAATATTAGTGCATTTAACACATTCAATTCAAGAACATAATTTAAAGACAAACTAATAATAAATACAGTTGAAAAGTGTATATTATACATATTCATCAGTGGGACATAAAAGTAAGTGTAAGAACTGCAATGCAAGAGCTAGCAGATGAGTAATTTTACAATTTTTTAGAAACTTCGACAGATTCTTGATTCCAATTTCCAGTTCTTGATTTATTGAATATTTAGGAATCAACTCTATGGTGAACTTTTGGAGGGAAACAAGAAAAGCCGTACTCATAAGTGATAATTGTCGTTCTGTTTCAGGTAAATTTCAAATAGGTCCATAAGATAAAATAACACCCAAACCCCTCAAAGATTTATACAATTAGACAAAATTTATATTTTACAACTGCAATAAAGTATTTTATTTCCATACATGCTTCCCTTTTCCAATTTATTTATTTCACTTTATAATTTTGTTGATAAGTAAATACTAAGCATGGCAATGGACCATGCTTTGATAAGTCCGGATTGAGCTCGATAAATAGTATTTAGGTACGGGTCCGGGATCAATCCGGCCCGAGCTATTACTGGGCCGGTCCGACCCAATCCGTCTCGAGTTCAGAATTGGATCGGACTTTATCCGGCCTGATTTTTTATAAATATATATATATATATTTTTTTTTAAAGCCCGGGCCTTATTAGGCCATGCATAGTAACTGCCATACAGCCGCCTTATTAGGTCACTGAACAACGTGTTTAAATCCCAGAAAATTGTCACAGATTTGTGTTGGCTTCATGAATGAGTAAGTAAAAGAATTGTAAAAATCAGTAGCAAGCTCTTCTAAGACTCTTATATCCCCTCGCAGATGATGAAATGCGATGAAATCTAGACCTGTTGTTAGCCAATTGCACTGATCAATTCTCTTCATCAACCCATGCCAACGATCCCATGATCAGATTTTTGCTTGCAAGCTCCTCTGGCGATGGCGCGAGATATGCAATCTTCTTCCTAAATATGTAAAATGTTTAAGCATTAGTACGTACAAGTGCAAACCAGAAACAACATTATAAAAACAGATGCTTCGTATCAGTGTTGAGAATTCGAACTTTTTCATGTCGATGCCTAGGATACAGATAAATCCATCAACATTGCTGCAGCAAACAAGAATTTTAAATTTTAAGTTATAGAAAGAAGGATTGCTAACAGTTTAGAGAGTAAATTTTTTTTTTTTTTTTTGGGAAAAATATTGACAATTACCATGATATAATCTTGTCTGTTTCCATAGTGAATGAAATAGCAAGAACTTGATTCACCAATTGTTGGCTAAAATCAACAGTTACTAACTTCAGAGGGCAGCTGGCAACATTTTGTGCCCCAATTTGCAAAGCTGATGTTGCGGCCTGCGGTCCATCAGCAATTCGATAGACACACAAATCTCTGAACTTTGCAACAGCATAATGTGGGCAGAAATCCTTTTTCACTCTGTAAAAGTATTGCTGGATGAAATGATATTAAATGAAAGAGTAGTACAAAAGTTGAAACAACTCATAGAAACTGAAATAAAACGGATAGCAATTTGTTCAGTCTCTTTAATTAATTTCACATGCTTCGCTTAAACACTGAATGGGGAAAAGAAAAAGGCCGACGTTTACCCTCATCCTATCACTTATGGCCTTCTCACGAGCTGCTTTATTCCTGGACACAACACCACCTGACTTCTGAAGTTTCACAACCTCCATGTTAGGCCTGTTCCTTAATTCGTTACTTAATGAGTTGAAAAGTTTATCCTGCATCAATGGCTTACAGAATAACTAAACCTAAACTCATTGAAACTGGAAAGAGTTCAAGATTTACCTGACCCAAAACCAAGACAACATTGGCATTGAATGTCTCAATCACATGGAGAAGCAACTGCGAAAAGAATCAAAACATCCTGAGCCTTTAAGCAACAAAACTCTGAACTTTATATATTAACGAGGACATTCTTTAAATTAATCGATATGCTTGTGATAAAACAATCTTTAAAATACAATCACCTCAGTTCCTGAACCTTCTTTCCATCCCATGGTGTTTATCACCATGCCAGATGTTCGAGATTCCAAATCAAAAGAAAAACGTCTATCCAGCATTTGGGCAAGCTCCTTCATCAGAATCTTGTACAACTCTACATTCTGGCTGCAAATAATCACAAAATTTATAATTACCAGCACATCTATGTCTCTACATTTTATTTTTTTTCAGCAGAAGCTTTCTTATAGCGATGAAATAACAAAGTAATCAATCAAAATATATATTTGTTACCCAAGATTTGTGTGCCCGAAGTAGTAGTAAAGGGGGAAATATTCTGCCCGAGGGACCCCTTCCACTGGATCAACTGGGACTTTAATCTCCATAGCAGCAATGCATCCAGGAATCGTTATAGATCCTTTGCTGACATTCAAATCCACCAAAGTCGGGTTCCAACTTAGTTTAGTAGCCCAACTAACTAGCATCCTCGACAAGGTGCTTCTTCCAGAATCTTTAGGCCCCACAACAATCACTCTAGGACCCTGCACAAAATTAAGATCCATTTACACTTTACAGATATGTAATCTATTGACTACAGTAAAAAGAAATTACCTGAGAAGTGTTGTAGTCCTTGGACACTGATTCTTTTGCATGGTTTCTCCGATTTGTCAACATTCGATTCACATTTACATAAGAAACCATTGGCGTCTGATAAATCTAGAAACCCAATTAATGCCAAACAAGATTTGCAAGAATCATGGACATGGACATGGACATGGACATGATTAAACAAGCACATACATCGTTTGCCGTATATTCAGTTTCAGTCGCGCCATGAAGTCCAATTGTGGCTCCATGCCAAGTAAAAACCTGATAAATGAACAAAATCATTAATCAATTAACTTCACTAATTCTAACAATTAGTTAATTAGCTTCATTAATTTACAACTTACAGCAAATTTGTGACGAGGAGGGAAAGTTAAAGAGCGAGCTTTCGGCAATTCAGTTCCAAAAATCTCGGCGGTGCCGTCAAGAAGCCGAAACGTAACTGGTGTTTCACCGACTTCGATTCTCAGTTCACT